>JAVQJG010008685.1:0-27446 GCA_036024015.1 Craterocephalus amniculus
TTGAGCGCTTTCTTTCCGCTCCGGTAACCATGGTGAATCAGGGAATCGGGGCTCTATTGATGAGGGCTTGGTTCAGACCGCTTGAAGATACTCTGAGTTGACATACTCAGAGTCGACAAATCCAACGCTAATCACCTTTCTTGAAACCGGAAACTCTGAGTTTGTTAACCCTGCTTCTTGAAACAGGCCCCAGGATGCAGCTTGTACTTCCTTTGTTGTTGTTATTCTGGGGTCCTTTCAAGCCTTTTGCCCTCACCTGCGACAGTGATTACGTCCCTACCATGCGCCATGGAAAAATTCACTTCGTACTGTAAACCGGTCTACAATCTATTTTTTCAACTTGTAAAAACACAAACACGGACCATGTTGCTATTATCTTAGCAAATAGCGAACTGTCCTACAGTACGGATTTACCTATGAGGGAATTCGCCCTTTTTCCATGGCGCAAGGTAGTGACGTAATCGCTGTCACAGGTGAGGACGAAAGGCTTGAAAGGACCCCGGAATAAAAACAACAACAGTGAGCTGCTGAATCCAGCTCACGGAGGGATCCGACTAGCATTTGCTAACACATTGGTAAAATGAAGGAGTTTGTGGCAGATAATGCCTTATTTAGTGGGCGAGCAACAATTGCCCCACCGCTTCCGTTATATGGATTTATGCCAATCCCATGTGGATATAAATATTTCCCGATAGAGTTCGAGTTGCGCCACAACTGTCTGGGTGAGTAAATGATCGCATAGCATGCTACAACATAGGTACAGTTTGAAAAATACCGAACTTCCCCTTTAACTTTTCCCCCACTAGCATATATATATAAATGTAATTAACTAATGCAAAAACAAATAATACTGCTTGATAGTATCAAGCTGATCCAGTGAACACATTTCATCTGGAAATATATGAATTATGTGAAATCAGGAACACATATTACCTGAGTGATCCCAGCATGTTTGCTTTGTCCATGTTCTCCATAACCTCTCTCAAAGCTTCACAGCCCTCCTCACCCAGACAATTACCTGTTAAAGAGTCACATTAGACAAATATCAACATTTTCTCTCTTTGCTTTTTAATCTCCATCCAATTTTGAAAACACACTACGTAGGGCTGGGCGATATGGCCAAAAAATAAAATCTCTGATTTTTTAAAACCAAATCCGATTTTCGATTTTAATCGATTTTCTTTAATCTTCCGGTCTATTTCTTTAAAACAGATCACAAATATTAGATTTTATGGGAAAACATGCTTTTATTTCAATCACCCATTCAGGAAGTTGACCTAAATTCAAAGTGCAGATATTCTCAGTTGTGAAACAAACTTGTAAAACAAGCTGGCAGGCCCTGCCACTGTAAACAATGAAAACATAACTTTCACGCATACAGTTGTACAGGTGAGGGAAGGCAATGTCGGCAAAATATTTCCAGCTAAGAAAATCTCGATTTTCAAAAAATTTAATCCTCATTGATAGCAAATTCGATTTATCGATAAAATCGATTTATTGCCCAGCCGTAACACTACGTAACTTTCAAACCAAAAACCTCTGTGTTCTGGACTGGTTTGACGGCAAAGTTATATCTATTATTTGCATTTCTGGAGCCGTCACTGCCCAGGAGTATCCCAAGTCTGAAAAACTGCACTGTGCAACTTTGTCTTCTGGGACGCAGCTGTGTTTTGCTTTACGCACCACATTAGATGGATATAAACACTGATAGGAGGGGTGTCACTGAGAAAAGCTGCTTAATGTTCTGTTTACGTTTCATCAAAAGTTTCATTATTTGGGAAATAATTTCTTGAACACACAACTTGAACAGGATTTAAATGTCAGCTTCCAGCTCTTTGTTAAAAAAAAAAAAGTCCCAACAGTGTTCAAGTGTACCGTTCAGATCCACTTTTTCCATGTGAGGTTTGTCGGTGAAAGCCTGAGCCACAACCAGTGCTGCTGCCTCTGTGATCTCGCCATAGGAGAGGTTGAGCTCCTGAGGTTGGAGAACACAAGATGGAAATTAAAATGTTGTTTACACGGTAGCAGAGACAGAAACAAAGACCTGAGTTTTGTTTTTACGCAGACCTTGAGGATTGGCAGTCCTTCTCTTAGAACCGCGCTGAGGGCGATGGCTCCCTCAGACCGGACCAGGCAGTCTCCAAAGTTGATCACCTGGACGCTCCTGAGGTGCCTCAGCGCCTGGAAAGTTATCGAGGTGTGGACTGGTTTGAAAATGGATTACTTTCACTTACAGGAAGTTTCTAAAAGTTAAAAAGCCTAACCTGTGCCATGGCCAGCGTTCCCCTCTTGGTGAAGGTGTTGTCATTGAGGTTGAGTATCCGAAGCTCGAGGTTTTGTCGGATGGCGGACGCTAACGCACTCACACCTGCATAGTTGATTCCATTCTGGGGCATGTGAATCTCCTCCAAGCTGCCCATCAACTTGTATGAGGGAAACAACAAGGAATGGAAATAAATAAGTTGCATCTTTAAATATCAAACTGATACAAAACAGAAAAAAAGCAGCAAATCCATACAATTAAATATTGGACAACTTATTCAAATACAGATAACCTTTAAAATAAACCACATCGCAGGACTGTACAGGTAGAATAAATATTAATCTGACTAAATGTTTAGGTCTTTCCTGATCCTGCTAACTGTTTGGCTCTGAATACGCCGCCTAATCCATTAGCCTAAGTGTAAGAGGAAGAGATTTTTCTAAAAATAAACTCACTCTTCACAGTTCAGCTTTTTTCAGCAATTGGCCAGAGAGGATGGGACGATGATAAAAATTACATCCGGATCACTGTGACAGCATCACTAACTAAATCAAATTGGAAGATAGACATGGTGCAGGGTGGTGTCCATTAAAAGATTCCCTACAATCACTTCAAAAATGAAGCCTAAAGTTAAAAACTAGTTATATAATCTGAAAACTGTCTTCTTAAATTACCATTCACATCAAGAGTGACTAAAATGCATTAGGATGGTTATTTTTTCATTCAGAAAAAAGCTCAGAAATAAAATTTTAAATTGAGGCATTAATTTTAAGAATCATTGCAGCCCTTGCTTCTGTCTCAGAAAGGAACAGTTGTGATTATACTAAAATATAACACAGTAAGATTACTACTACTTAGTTTGTGAAAGACCAGGTAGTGAGGGGTGGGAGAAGTTCTTTAAAAATGAGGGCTTGTTAAGCAGTTTAAAAGTGTGGATGTCGACGTTTGGGCCTCCAACTCAAACCAGTTTTGTACAAAGCTATTAGAAGATTAAAAAACTAGACAACTGGTCAAAGTCAGGTGTGATCGAGAAAAAGATGACAGTATAAAAGATAAAGAGAGGAGGAAAAGAAAAAAGAAATGAACCCCTCTGAGGGTTTCACAGATGCATCTCATTCTCCAAGAATGTAAATTGCTTTCCATTTGGCTTTTGTGTTTTCTACCTGAAAGGCTTTAGCAAGGGCACTAGCTCCTTCGTTTTCCAGGCGGTTCCTTCCTGCGACAAACACTCTCAATTGCAGTGGAGCTCCAAGGTCTGCTGACTGTCTGTGACACTCCATCAGAGCTTGAGCCAGGATCTGTTAGCACCAGACATACATTTAATAAATAAAATAAAATAAAAAGTTAAGAGAAACAATCTGTTTTGTTTTGGTTTACAGAACTTTTTGAAAGAGCACTACAATGTGTGAGCTCACCTTTCCTCCACCAATTCCCATGCCACAGTTGTTGAGCCTTAGCTCCCTTAAGGTATGGCAGGAGGGGCTCTTCAGCAGCTGCTCAATCCCCTTGACGCCATCCGGCCCGAAGGCATTATCACTCAGGTCGAGCTCAGTCAGCCTGGTACCAGCGCTCATTAATGCATTGCCCAGGGATCTCTGATAAAAGCACAAAACAAGACAGGGTAAGCAAATATACATTAAAGAAAAAAAGGACATTTTGAAGCTTCTAAAGAATATCAAATACTAAATCATTAGACTCATATCACATCACAAATCTAAACTTTTCACCCTTGAAGGTAGAATTTATTTACTTCCCTTTCATATCATTCTGGGGCAAAAAATGTCTCCTCCCAAAAAATGCTATAAAAATTTACAGAAAAATACTTTTACCCAACTTTGTTTTTGCTTAGACCTTTCGATCAACCTCAGTCCTAATCAAAATTACCAAATATATGAAAATTCAAATAATTCTTAACCCTTTAATATATCTGTTTATGTGTAGGTGCATTCTTTTTTCTTCAGTGGCTGCTATTCTCACCAGGGCTGTGGGGATTTCGGAGCGCAGCCTTCCAGTGAACAGGTCGCTCCAGTAGCATCTCTGAAACACACAGAGCAGCAACAGCATAAAAAAAGAAATCCTGTTAAATGGGAAAAGACGCAGCTTCTGTGTTAATAATACACAACAAAAAATAAGTGCACATTTTACAACTCCAAGGCTTGTTATTAAAACACTGTACAAAGAACAGTATAACTCAGGCTGATTTTTTTTTTTTCAAAAGTCCCATGAATCATAGTAGGCATGCATTGTCACTAAGATCTAATATCTTTTTACATTCATGTATCCCAGGTACAGTCTTTTTAGAGCAATATTGCCCTGATCATTCGTTTTGGACAAACAGGTGTATATGCCGAAAAATTATTCAAAATGTTGCAAAAAGTAATCCAGGCTTTTCTGTTTTTGTCCTAGCTTACACAGATTAATTTAAGATATTAGTTACAACATATGTAAAGGATTCATGTCTAGGGGACTAAGTTTTATGTGACAACATGCAAAACATCTGGAATGGCTGTGTAATAAATTAATATTCAGGTCCAGAGTATCACTACTGTTATAACGGGGAAATAAGTATGTATTTTGGCTCTTGCATCCGCTTTACACTGACATGAAACCAGAAGTTGAGTAGTACCTGAAGCAGATCTTTGCTCTCTAAAGCTTTAGCGATGGCTTGGGCTGCCTCCACTCCAAGTGTGTTTCCTTCTAGGCGCAGAGCTCTCAGACCCTGGTATCCATCAATCTCACGGACCAGCTCCTCCACTGAAAACAGAAATGAGACCATAGTTATCACTGTGCCAGGATGGATGGATTGATGGATGGAGGGGTGGATGGATGTAAACCCTCTCTGACCTGATTCTCTGCTGTCAAGCTTCAAACCCAGGCCTTTATAGCTTAATTCTCCATCTCCAACATGGGTTTTAGAGAGAGCGTCAGCCAGCTGGGAAATGTCATCTGAGGCCATGTTGACGACTAAACAAATTACAACAATATAAGGAAAACATAAGGAAGCAGAATTATAAATTAGGTTATAATTAATAGGATTGGAGCTAAGCTAAAAATAAAATCAACTGACATGTCAAATATTAGAAAACTTGTTCTAAACATAACACAGGAGCAACAAATGAAACTATGAACAAATATGCTAACTGTTTAGCTTTACCGGTGCTAACTAGAATACGTGCGCAACGTAAAAAAGACTGACACTGCTGAAACAAAACCAACGGTTAAAAGACTAATTACGGCAGCTTTTACGTTAATTATAAATTTAGTCAACATTTCATCTCACAACACAGCTCTTAGGGAGGGGAAATCGCTTATAATGGTGAACTTTACCTCAAGTAGAAGTCACAGCTAACGAGCACACGCCGCTTCTTCCGCGCAGCGCGCCGGTTGCTAAATAGCGTGACGTCACGGACTCCGGCGTATCATTCATTGTGTCACCCTACGTCACAGTAGAGAGCAGGAGCGTTACTGCCATCTGCCGGTGTTATAACGAATCATGTTTTCTCCCCAAACGGTTACCAGCTTTTCTAGTTGTTTTAACATTTAAAAAAAAAATAAGATTCGTTCGACTGAACTAAAAAAACAATTTCAGGAGCGCACGGTCCGTATCCGAAGAACATTTTTGCTAAACTGTCTCGTGATTTTAGTGACCTTAAAGAATTTTTTTCGACAAGTGGATGTCCTCGTCAGCATGGCAGTTCAACTCGTAGCTCAACTCATCTTTAATACTTTTAAAAAGTTTATGTCGCTTATAAAACTAACACTTGTCAGCCTTGTTGGTTTCTTTACTGGAAAGAGGAGGCTGAAATTTAGAAATTCAGAGAGATTTTCAGGGGAGAGTAACACCGATGAAAGTAGTTACCATACATTTAGTTCAACTCTAGCTGCCTCCGTCTCCAGTATATCATATTGGCGCGTGGAAGACCTCACAGACCCATCTTTGGGGATGAAGAAAGAGGTCCTAGCCCTGCCTTGGAAGGAGGAGGATCTCACAGGCCTACCTCTGAAGATGGAGATTGATCTCATATGTGGGGACCTGCTGGCAGCACCAGCCAAGATAGAGAGACCTACACTCGAGGCATGGTTTTATATTGATATACTACATTGCCTATACAGGTGCTTACGTACTGTTTGGCTTTTTAATTTGTGGATACCCACAAATAACCATTTTTTATTTTTATCTTAGTGTTAATGCCCTATATCCTACCAAAAATGACAAAAGTGCTCATTTTCATTGAACGCATGCAACTCCTCTCTGACAGCAATGAGTGGGCTAAAAAGTGTCTGTATTTAACACAGATTGTAGCTTAGATGTTTAGAAAAAAAATAACTTTTTTCTTGGTGTTTTGGAAAAACAAACAAAAAATGCTGCTACATAAGTTTGTGAATATTCACCTTTGTTGTTTGTTGTGATAATCAGATGCAGCAATAATCATAACCTTTCCAGTAAATGTTAATCAGCATGAAGAAGATAAGATTTGATAAGACTATTTATCTCACAGTGGAGAAATTTACGGTTACAGAGGCTCTTAGAAAGACACAAGGATGGGAGAGGAAGCTTAAACAAAACAGTTTAACAGGTTATATTGTTGCATGTTAGTGGATTTTTTCATAAAAACTAATTTTAGGAACTTTCATAACATTATTGGTTTATTGTACAGACATCCAAAACTATAGTCTATTTTTTAAACTATTCTTTGACTGAATGACAAGCCACATGGAGATGGCATGGTTAGCACTGTCATTCTCAGAAAGAAGGTTCCCGATTGAAACTTGGTTTAGCAAATTGGTTTTCAGTTTGCACATTTCTGCACCAGTTGTCTTGTGTCCTTCCTATATAAATTTGCATGTTAAGTGGAGGGAGGATTGTAAATTGACTGAAAAAGGGAGTGTGAGCGTGCATGGTTGTCCGTGTTGGCCCTGCAACACCCTGAACAGAAAAGCAGTGACATACTAAATTAATCAGTGAATAGCTTGTCTGCTTGTGTACTACTCTTTCTTGGGACTGAATTCATAAACAGCTATTTTGGGTGTTTTTTTTTCTTTTTTGTAATTCATTGTTCTATGAATAAAAAAATATCATCATTCATAGCCAATAGAGGCAGCATAATAATATACCACCACAATGATACTACAACCACCATGTTTCACAGGATAAAATTGTTATGCTGGAATATTTTCCCTTTCCAAAGACAGAAATTCTCTCTCTCTTTTTCTAAGCTTCAGTGGTAGGCTTTCTCTATAATTACTTGCTTTGCAGGAACCAAAACGAAGACTAAATTAGTGTTCGTTTTGGTTCCTGCAAAGTGTTCATGTTAGAGTGAAACAAACAGGAGTTTTGTACTGGTTCATTTGAGTTTTTCCAAGTCTTTTAACCAGTTAGAACTAGGTTACTAAAACTGAAGAGTTAGAATTTAATATATTCTTCCATTTAATTGTTGTTTCGGTCTTTTTTCTGTGGAAAATGAACATGGATAATAAAACAAAGAAAAGCAAGTTGATATTATAGCCTCCAAACCGAAACAAAATGCTAAGTGGGTGTTAATGGAAGTAGTAGTATTAGTAGTAGTATGCAAGTAGTTGTAGTAGTAGTAGTAGTGATTTGTTAACACTGTGGGAGTTTTTGCTGCCATCTCGTGGTCATACTTGTCTTGGAAACTTGTTGCAGTACAGCTCTAGCTGAAACAGCTAGCTAGTAGCTACTTTAGCCAGTCAGTATCTGTAGCAGTAGCAGAGAAACTCGTGCTCCGTCCACTCACCAATGACACGGACACTCAGCTTAAAAATATGCTTCTGGTTATCAACTGATATTTGGCTGGCTAATCTTTTAATCTTCATCATCAACGCTTCGTGAAGCTATTGCTCTTTCGAAGAGCGCAGTAACTTAACTCCCGGTGAGTTGCCGTGCTAGCTAAGGGACATTAGCTTGGTCTCCACTTGTAAATTTATACAACTAACTTAAATGGTAGCAAGTGAATCTGGATGAATTTGCAAAATAGCGGAATATTTATGGTCATCTAGCTAACTGAGGAGAGGGGATTTGAGTGTGGCTGAGCAGAATGCATAAAACACAAAAGCCTCGTTTGCTTTTATTTTCCACATTAAAGCTAAGATGAGTTTTTAGCATTTAGCCCAAATTAGCAAGTAGCTTTAGCTAGCTTACGGTCGGCAGGTAAACTCAGGTAGTTTTACTTACGGCAACGCAGTAAGCAGCTTACTCAATGTTAGAAGTCTATTTTATATAAGATTATGTAGGCAACACGTTTACTGTGATTTGACAGTATGCATGTATCCATTGCACATGTTAACATTAGCTAATGTTGCAAATACCCCCAACGATGAAGTTGGCTACCCTTTAAAATAAGTAGGGGAAGTTAGATACCGTCATGCAACTATTTTTCGCTATTTCTGCGTCAGATAACTCTTTATAGGTTATCAATTTTGTCTGCTGGATTATTGTAACTACCAACACAGCAATTAATTGATAGCTTCATTTTTATTTTGTCTCCGTTGTTTGTTTAGACTATTTTAAGATTGCTCATCTGGTTTTTGTGTTTTTCTTCCTTTCTTTTCTCCCGGGAGGCCTTAGACAGTAATTAAGTGTTTTATAAAGGGGATAACAATTGCAAAATATAACCGTTTCAACTATTCTATTGGTGTGTAAATATTCAGCTGGGAAGTGTTAAAGCTGACATTATGCAACCTTTGGAGTTTACGCTGTTACCATTCAGTCTTGTCTCTATCTTCAGGCTATGGATCCTGAACGACTGAAACGAAGAGAAGAGATCCAGAAGGCAATGGGTTTTATCCAGTAAGAACACAAAATCCACCAGAATATCTTGTACAGACCCTGTTTGTATGTGTAAAATACTAATGTCCTCCCAATTCTCTGTCCACCAGGTCATCATTGCCTTTTCCTGAACCAGAGAGTTATGAGGTTTGGTTTGATCCTTCTGCCACTTTTAAAAATGTTTATATTAGCAGCATGCTTGCTTGTGCAGAGTTTAAAATCAGATTTCCCTAAGACCATACTCAAATTGAGTTTTATTGCTCTTTAACCAGTTTGACAGGCAACAAGATTTAATTTTATCTCTTTGTTCCATCATAGTATTTATAATGTCACTCTTATCTATTCAATGTTTCTTTTTTTGTTTCCCTTTTTATGTTCCTTTCAGGCATTTCTGACCCAGCTGGTCTGCAATTTGCTGGACGAGGGGAATTCCTGTTTCCGAGATGGAGACTGGCGTCAAGCATCGCAGCAGTATGGAGAAGGGATCAGCGTTGCCCGCTATGCTCAGGCGGAGGCTCTCGTCATTCCCCATGAACTGCTGGAGAGCCTCTACGTTAACAGGGCTGCTGCCTACTACCAGATGGTGAGGGGAAAAATGGCAGGGGGGTAGCAATACCTAAAGATGTAGTTAACAAACATGTCTCTGCAGGTAAATCCAATAATGGATCTTTGGCATCTTATCACTTACAATTAAACTGATTTTAAAAAGGCATTTAAACTTTGATGCCAGAGAATCAGAGTGCCACTATCATGCAGCTAAGCGTCTCTTACATGGTGCCGAAGTTCTCCTATGATACGGGTAAAATAGAACTAACTATTTCCAATACTGCATGTCCACCTTTTAAAAAGATGCAGACCATTTTCCACTGGGACCTGAATTGCTCTTTTTGTTCCCTGTGTTTTTGTTTTAAAATGGTTCTTTTAGACAGGTGTTGTTTTGGTTCTGGATCTGGTCTGGAAATTCAGGACCTTTGTGCTCTCTGGCTAACCACACAGCATTCACACCAGTTTTAATCTTTTTGGCTTTTTCTGTGGTGGTGTCTGTTACACTGGCTATCTAGGAACTCAAAAGATGGACCTGATATAACACGTTCAGTTCCAGTTTTGTCCATGTCATTTTTACTGTTGCAATCTCTAAAGTTATTGGATATTTGGTCTGATGTTTGTTTCAGTTTCTTTTTTTCTTTATGGAAACATTAAGATATTGGAACGTATGGAAACACAACAGCAATGTGAGCCCAGTCTTTGCCCACTGATGATGTCAAGTTTTCCTGACATGAGCTACTATTTTTTTGGTGCAAATTGAGATCCAGCATTTCAGCTTTTGAACCAACTTAATTTTGGTCCGAATGTGCCGGTCAGAAACAGGCCCTGTGCTGGTGCCTTGCCAGTGTTAAAGGCCTAAAAATGGCAATACTCATTTCCAAGGTTTCATATACCGCCTTTGGGGAATTGTGATGTGCTGATGTTGTTGAGTGTGTTACTAATGGATGCAAACACTCTTGTCCTTTGCAAACAGTTATGCTTGCTGTTGATGTTTTGACTATAATGACCACTCCCAGTTGGACAGAAAAGAAATGCTGTTAAAAAAATAATTTTCGCTGAGGGTAATATCTGATGTTCACCTTTTTTGATGTCTTGTGGCTCTATATATCATCAGTTTGTTAGTTCTTTTAACTGTATATTCTACCTAAAATAAAGTGGATCACCAAACACATTCCTCTCGGCAGTGTAAAACTAAATAGATATTGACCCTGGCTGGTGGAAATGACTGAGGCTATAGCCTAAATTAATGGTGAGTTCTGATATAAATGGTTGAAAATGACTGGAAATTTCACCAGGAGGGCCAAAAACCCCACTCATTAGTGTCTGTCTTGATTAGTTAGAAAAAGTACAATCAACATTTACTCTTTAACGCATATTATGGTGCTTTTTCCAGTCAGTAGAAACATAAATGTAACATTCGAGTGTTAATTTTAGTAAACTATGTTGGACTTAGTCACTTGAGGACTCAAATGGAGCCTCTGACAGTGGATGGCACACCACCCTGAGCATATTAACAGATGAAAAGCATCTATCTTTGCTGTCATCTTGGCAGTAAAAAGCTTAAACTGCCCCCCACTCCCTTCCCCCGCGACAGGGTTATGTAACATGCCATGGTTTCATTTCACACCAGAAGTGGAACTATATGAGTCACATTCAGTTGATTTGAAACGAACATGAAGCAAATTTTGGTTTTAATCAGGGCTGCATGATAATTCCATAACAATATCAGTCGAATGATGGATGTGTGTGCGATAGGGAAAAAAGAAGGTCGATAAAAAGTTTGATATAAAAAAAACCTTTTTCTTCCTTTTTCATAATGAACTCAGGTGGCTTGATGAATGAAATTAAATGAAAAATACTTTATACAATAAATGGAGAGAAATCCAATCATTCTACATTATAATTCAATATACATATTTATTTGTACATAAATAATATAATTCATTAAAGGCTATAAACCTAGGACAAGTGCAGATGTGTTTATAAGGGATGTTTTACAGGTAATAAGCATGCAGAAATTAAATTTAGGTCATGTCAAATCACCTGAGCTACTGGGACTTATTTTACATATCCCAGGTAATATTAAATGGTATATTAGATGTTTTTTCTTGTATTTTACAAACCAACTAATTTCTATTTATGACACTACCCCATGAAAACTGGCTCGTCAGGTCCAGTTTCTACCTCTTAATGTTAAATCACGTTTCTTGTGTTTTTTTTTTTTTGTTTTTTTTTTTATCTGTCTGTCTCAGAGGGAGCATGAGCGTGGCGTTCAGGACTGCGACAGCGCGCTGTGTGTGTCAGAGGGCAGCCGCAGGGCGTTGTTCCGCAAAGCGCTCTGCCTGAGGGAGATGGGACGACTCAGAGAAGCTTACGAGTGTGGAACCAAATGTCTCCTCACAGCACCGCATGTATGAGCTCCTGATCGTTATTTCGACTCCATGGATCGCACTGTGTTGTTTTTATTAATCGATGAAGAATCAGACTTCTCTTAAGATTAGGACTGGCTGATATTAACCAGATTTCCTATGTCGATCATTTTTTTCTTAATTACAATATGCAATATATATCTCGATATAATTCATTTTGGTCATATTACAAAGAAGACAGACAAATTTAGTCTTGAGTGTTAAATGCCCTTTTATTAAGGATTAGAAGCACATGTGCATTGAGATGTTTGACTGAAATTGAAGTAGATGTCTTAAAATGATAAAAAATTAACTTTCAGTGACCAGAACAAGGATAAAGTTGCACAAAAAGCTAAAAAAAAGAGATACTTTTAACTCAAAACAAGCTTACTTGATATAAACAATATTTCCTCATCCTGTATCATGTGTGACAAAATTTCGATATAAATTGCCCAGTTCCACTTAAGATGTACCGTGTTTGCTTTTATCTTGCAGGATCGGCAGGTGAGTGACCTGGCCCAGGATTTGGCTAACAAACTGGGCTTGAAGGGGCGGAAAGCCTACGTCAGCCCGCAGATAGAGTCCACTTCCACAGAAGGGGAGAGTCATGGGGAGACTTCCCCACCCACGGGAGAAGTAGGTGCTGCTATCCCTTAAAAAGCTTGTAAAACAGCGTGAACCAGAGCTGATGTTCTTTTATCTTTAGATGTCCTCCAACGGACTGGAGTCTCTGGGTGACATCGGACCAGGTAGCACAAACTTGTGATGCTCAGATTTATTTGCTCCCACCGACACACACATCTGAATTTCCTGTAATGTTTGTTCTCCCATGTCAGCTGACCTGTCCAGTGCGCAGTGCATCCCTGCTCCCCTGGCCACACCCATCCCAGTCAGCGATGACCCGACAACCACCGTGGTGACCTCCTGCTCTGAGCTGTCGGAGAGCCCCAGCCAGGCTCTGTCTCCCATGCAGTTCTCCGTTCCCGTGTCGGAGCACATGGAGGAATGCAACAGCAGCGTGATGAAGAACGAGCTGGACAGCATTCTGGAGTGCATCCCCAAGAAAGTCAGCGAGGTGATTGAAGGACACGGATGACAACAGAATTTGCTGCAGACGTTTTTATTATTCACACTTAAAATCTTTCCTTACAGAGTCCAGTTCAGGGTGCAATCCCCACAAACCTTCCAAACACGGCTGTGGGTCTCCGGCCTCCTTACTCGCCCAGCCTTCCAGCCCCGTCGCCCCAACTTTCCCAAGCATTCTTCAACTCTATCAGCGAAATGCCTCCTCTGGAGTCGTACTCATCACTGCACGACCAGGGCTCCACCCAGGCGCAGGACGCACTGGGGGGGTTCACTTCAGGAGGCCCTGATGGAGAAGGAAAGGGAGTCACCGCTGGCGGGCTTGACTCATTGTCAGAGTACACTCTCCCCGGTAAGCCCAGCGTGCAAGATTTATGCTTTATTTTTTTTATTCTTTAGGTGCAATAGTTTGTGTCTAAACCAGTGCTGTCAGTTAAATGTGTCATTAATGGCGTTAACTGAAATCCATTTTAATGGCATGAATTTCTTTTATCGCAAGATTAACGCTCGTTCCATTTGGGCCCTTTGTAGTTTTTCTCCATGATTTTGCAAACAACTTGTCAAGTTATGAAACTACAACGCCACACCTGTCCAAGGACTACAGGTGGAAATTAGCAGTTTTTGCTAGAACCTGGCACCTGCATCTCATCTTTTTTTGTTTTGTCAAGTAATGTTAATAAAGTGTTGTGCACTGTCCCTGTAAGAAATAAAATAAATAAAAAAATAAACAAACAAACAAACCGGATCTAGTCAGACCGGAAAAAAAACAATAAGCACGTTGCACACATTTGTTCCATGCTGCTTGTTCAGGCGTGTTTGCCAGCTAAACACTAGGCTCCGTGTGTGGTGAGTTGTGATCACCGGAAAGAAAGGAAACTTAAACTTGCGTTGTCAAACAGAATGCTTTGCAGCACTGCGATGCATTCAAGGTAGCTTGGAAATCACAACTCTCACAGTATACCTTACATAAAGACATAAAAAAACTAAACAAATCAGAATTTATCTGTTTTTCAATCTATATTTACTTCCCAACAGCAAATTCGAGCATTAGATCATGACAAATATCATGTTAAAAGATATAATGAAATGAAATAGATGAAAAAAAACTTTTTTTAATAATGCAATTCATATGCAAATCGTGAGTTACCTTTAACCCTCATGCGATTAATCACGATTAAAAATTTTAATCGACTGGCAGCATTAGTCGAAATAACTTAAAAGTTGGTTCTAAGATTAAAATGTTGGATATTTCACAACAAGAACCAGAGAACCAAAATATTTAATCAGATAATGTTTCACTTTATGATTCAAGCTCTTTTTAAATGCTGATTCATTTACTGTCAGCAGGTGCAGACAGGCTTGTGTGCAGTCAGACTGTGGAAGTATGTTTGAGCCAGAAAGGAGCTGATTTCAGTGCAGATTCTCACAAATTGGATGAAATCCCACTATACACCTTCAATGTAACTGAGATACAAGATGCCATATTTCATATGTTGTTTTTCTCTTATTGATGCAAATTTGAGACTGATTTCTGTTTTAACAGTGAGAGCTGCCAAAACTGAGAAGCTGTAACAGGTGGATGTGTGTTTGCAAAACTAGAAAGATGCAGAGCGTATTCAAAACCATGCAGGAGGCCGTATAAAGACTGCTTACATATTTGATCGCTGGTTTTGACAAGCATGTCACCCACGATCTAAAAGCAGCATGAAACTGAAAGATTAAAGTTAAATTCTTCTCCTTAATCTGTGGCAAGTCATTCTGACCCACTGCAGTGTCTGAGCATGCCGAGCAGCCAGAGCACAGCTCTTAGGGAGTCGGTTTAATCTCAGCTGTGCATCAGCAGCAGACAGTGAGTCAGCACCATTACAACATGGTGTCTGACATCAGTGTCCTTGTGTGTGTTGTCTTCAGGGGGGCGAGCGTGTCACAGCTTCATCCCGGGAATGCGGAACCACAGTAATGCGCATGCAGTGAGTATAACACACACTTCCCTCTACATCCTATATTGTCTCAGGAGAAAATGTTTTTGATTATTTTATTTGTTTCAGGTTATTTACACATTCATATTAAATTTGCTCAATAAGTTATGGATCAGGTCTCCCTGAGAAGCTATCGAAAGCTTTTAGGAGGGTTCCTTGTGTTGTCCCATTTAGAGACCTTTCTGATTGTGAATTTTAACCCTATAAACCCAAACGTATCGTATATCATATATGTTTCTGAGACATTTTGCGTCACTTTATGGTAAAAACTTTGCTCAAAACTTGTCTTCTTCTTGTTCTGGATGCCAGGAAGCAGAAGACTGCACTATGTTAATTTTGACTTGTCACATGGTAATGAATGGTAGATATAACTCCCCCAGATGTAACATTTGCATAGAACAAGATACCTAGAGCATATTTTCACATGTTTACATGCTGTGGTGCCATCTTTATTTTGATTTGGTAAATATCAATTCAACTTTAATTACATATTTTAATCATATAATGTATGAGTTAAGTCCATACTAACTTTAAAAAATGCTTTAAAAATGTGCAGTAAGCCACAAAATGCTGGACAAAATTAGACATGCTGTTAGTTAGAGATGTTAGATATGCTCAGCATGGCAGGAATATAATAATGATGATGTGTATTGGCCGCATTTTTCTAACTCTTTTGTAACTTAAAAAATAAAAGAACAAAAATATTCCATGAATATATAAATACCTGTCATGGAGCAGTTAAAGTCGGCTTTATGTCCATTATTGGTGAAATCCAGATCAGATGAGAGGAGTCGACAGAAACCCTGTCTTCATCCAGTGCTGTAATCAGCTTATCGCTCCGCGCCAGGCGTGAGGCCGTTTGCCGGGTCCGGGTATTAACGTTGTGTGAGCGTTAAAGCAGAGGTGTCCAGCTCCAGTTCTCAGGGGCCACAATCCCACCGGTTTTTCATGCTTCCCTGCTCCAGCAGCACATGTGATTCAAACAAATGCGTCTTAGTGCAGAACTTCATAGGCTGCTGTAATCATTTTATTTAAGTCGGCTGTACAGGAGCAGGTAAACACTAAACAACTGCAGGACGGCGACTTTGGACACTACTGGTGCATTGAGTGCGTCTAAGTATGCATAATTGTGCGTATCTAAATGTTTTGTGAAAGAACAAATTATGAAATGAGACTGAGAATGCTGAGAAAGTTTTACTGCAAATACGTCTCCTGGGAAAAATAATACGTGTTTTTGCGTTGTCATGGACTTTTCTGTGTACATCATGCTCACATTGTGATGATGACAATTATTTTGTATACAAAAAGAGTTATTGGTAATCCTGTATGGCTGCTGTACTAACATTAAAACATTGATATACAAACCGGGGCGTCTTTGATCTTCTCTTCTCCTTCAGAACGGACCAGCAGGAACAAACCTCTCTCTGCTGTCCAGGAATCCTCTGGCAGCCACACACGAGTTTCGGCAGGCTTGTCATGCCTGCTACAGCCGCATAGGTTGGTGTCGCTGCCCTTTTTGTTTTTGGAAAAAACTTACAAATAAGAGTTAAATCATATTTCTCTTTTAAATAATCGGTGGTCAAACTTTCTCCTTTCTTTCCTTACAGGTCCACGAGTCATGGACTACAAGTATCAGCCAGAGGCAGCTCACCGCTGCAAGAGAGATGTGCTACTGTGTCGTCTCAAAAACACAGATGACCCCACTTGGAAGAGGATTCGTCCCAGACCGGCGCGGAATAACTTCCTGGGGGCGTTTGTGCTTTGCAAAGGTATGTTGACAATCGGAAAAACATTCACGCATGCTTAAGGAATGAAACTCGAACTGGAAATTGAAAGAGGAAGATGCTGTCAAATTGAGTAAAGGATTTTCTTCTCTTCTCTTTCGGGATCGTACAGAGGTGCAGGAGCGTCAGGAGTGCCAGTATGGGGAGAACTGCACGTTTGCTTACTGCCAGGAGGAGATTGATGTGTGGACGCAGGAGAGAAAGGGAGCGCTGAGCCGAGAGCTGCTGTTTGATCCGCTAGGAAGCACAGAGCGACGGGCGCTCAGCGTCACCAGACTGTTGCAGCTCCACATGGGCATGTTTATGTTCCTCTGTGAGGTGAGGCCACAGCCAACACACCACTCCTCTCATTTTATGAATTTTTTTATTCATTTCTTTAATTAGGAAACAGCAACAATGCTTTGACACATCTGCTTATCCTTTGTCCGTAGGAATGTTTTGACAGCAAGCCCCGCATCATCAGCAAGCGAAGCAAAGAAAATTTAGCCGTTTGCTCGAACCTTACTGCCCGACACCCGTTTGATGACAACAAGTGAGTGTCGCCAGCTTTTTTGTCTTCGAAAAGAAGAAGTTTAGACTGTTGTAAATATGGTATATGTGTAAACTATAAAAAGTCGACCAGTGAAAAGTGATTCATCATGTACTTTAACCCCCACCTCTTCTCCAGGTGCCTGGTCCACGTGGTGAGGTCTGCCAATGTGCGTTACAGTAAGATACGACCCCTGCACCCTCTCTGCCAGTTCGACGTTTGTCGCCATGAAGTTCGGTACGGCTGCCAGCGGGAGGACAGCTGCTCATTCGCCCACTCTGTCATAGAGCTCAAATGTTGGGTTCTGCAGCAGGACACTGGTAGGCAGAGACACACATGGACTCCAGCAGACATTACAAGCTCTATACTGGGTCTCTTGCTTGCAGATTTTATTCATTGGGGGAAAAACGACTACAAAACAGCTAATTTGATATTTTACCATTGACCCTGATGGCAGGGAAATGGGCACTGAGCACGGGTGGAAGAAAAGGACGGTAGCCACACTAATTTCTCATACATAAACAAAGAGAGATTCCACTTTCTGCAGAAGTGTGACCACATTTGAGCGGTTGCTGCTATTAAACTTGAGATGCTCAAATCTGCACTGAATTATTCTGCAGAGCATATAGAGTCTTTACCAACATCACTCACTTGTGAAAAAATTTATTTATGAACAAGATCAGATCGTTTGTTGTTGTGTTTTTAAATGGTTGTGTTTTTTATTTGGCATTTAGACTGCATTAGACTAGGGGCCTCAATTATCAACCGTGTGTAGAAACAGTTTTCAATGTCATCCTACAAACTAAATCTCGACTGGCCCAAAGTAAAAAAAAATCCAGGTTTATCAACCATGCATAGGCCAGTTGTAGCACGGTGTAAACAATCAAGTGTTCATAAAGCCCACATGTTCTAAATCGCCTGCTCGTGCCTGAGAATGCTCATTTGCATGCAGAAACGCCCTTTTTTAACCACAAATAAAGACAACTCTTCCCTTTACAAGTCACAAGGAAATCGCTCTCGCTTCTCCTCAGACTGGTGAAGAGAGAAGGAATTTCTGCCGAAAATCTAAGTGAAAAATTTGAACAGAAATGATCTCGGAGATCATTTCCGCTGATCAGCAGGTGACCTCAGAGAAGAAAGCAGTTTGAAATATCATATCATCTATCACTTGTTTCTTTCGTAAGATTAAAACCGTTAAATCTGCATGTCTGGTTTTTTTTTCTAGGATTACTAATATGATTATTATTTTGACAAAGTATAAATAATGACTGACAGATGCTCAGATGCTGCGACACCTGCAGAAATGAAGCAGTTTCGCTGTTCTACCACTAGGTTTCGTACATACGCATGGAACGTTTTGTGCTTAAATTTACACGTTCTCTGTGTACAAGTTGATAAATCCCTGACTTTGCATGGAAATGTTCTTTTGCACACAAGCACTAATAAGGCTGAAAGATTGCTGTAATTTCAAAAAGGGAACTAATTCTGACTGTTTTCTTTTAACGAAGAGCGTCCTGTGTACAAAATTCCAGCTTACTTTGATTGCTTCTATAACTTAGCAAAATGGCTCAAAAAATGTCAGTCCAGCCTCCTTTAAACATGGTGAATCAACATTAGCTGCCCTCTAATAACTAAGTTTTTTTGGGTTGTGTTTGATGTGTGCTGCAGGCATCACCCATGAAGAGATGGTGCAGGAATCAAAGAGACACTGGCAACGGCTGGAGCAGAATTCACAAAAGCAGCACAAGGTGAGCTTTTAACCTCTTCTACACCAACTCAGGTCTGGGTTCAGGGCCTGCTGGTATTTTGTAGACCAGTATTTACAATGTTGGTATCACTAGGGATTCAGTGTCAGTGTTTACTATCTTTACCTAGTTCTGAAAAAAACAGCTTTGTGCTGTAAAGAGAAGAACTTATTTGTTGGTTGAGTTTTTTCCCAACCAGTCAGGTAGCAATATAATGTTTTATATTCTATGATTGTTAAACATAATATTGACCATCCTCTGTTATTGTAATGGTTGGCATTCTGACAATGGAATGCCAGGACAATGGTTCAAGTTGTGCTTAATGTCTCATGTTTCTTTCTCTTTAAGCCGATCCATATTCCCCATCCGAGCAGCGTTCCTCCTGCAGGATTCGGAATGGGCGGTATGGTCGGCGGGGCAGGGGGAGACGGTGTGGGAGCAGGTGGTGTGACTCCTGTTGGGGGTTTCGGAGCAGGCGGAGGAAGGGGACGACCTCTAAACTTAAAAATGAAGTTTGTCTGTGGTCAGTGCTGGAGAGAAGGTCAGGTGAACGAGCCGGATAAGAATCTCAAGTACTGCACCGCAAAAGCTCGGCATAGGTAAGACCCGTCTGATGCTGATCCCGGTCATGTTTTCTCACCTTTGGGAATCTTTATTTCACCTGTTTGAATTCTGGTTTACTTCAGCTGGACAAAGGAGCGCAGGGTCTTGCTAGTGAAATCGTTTGAGAAAAAGAAGTGGGTTGTTGTTCGGCCTCTTCCTTTCTCCCGCTCTTATCCACAGCAATATGATGTAAGTCCTTTCAACCAAGTGCTCATATAATGGATGAACTCATGAATAGTAACAATTTACATGGTCATTATGAAAAGAATTAGGTCTGTAGTTTAATCAGAAAAACGGCAAAACGTTTTGCCGAGCAGTCTCCATCACACCCTTTCTGTATCTCTGGCGCAACCAGATGTGTGTCCATGTGATGAAGCAGAAGAAGTGCCACTATATTGGGAACTGCTCCTTTGCTCACAGTCTTGAGGAGCGAGACGTCTGGACATACATGAAGAACAACAATTGTAAGCTTTTATAAATATATAGCCATAATACTTGGACGGTACTTTAATAGATTTTGTAGTAAGTTGGATGGTTTATGATTTTTTTTTTTTTCCTTTTAAGTCAATTCATGGTTAGTTTGTGTCCTAACCTGGAAAGATGCTTTGATCAATGGACAACAGAGACAGCTCTTCACTAGGGAGAATAACTCCAGCTGTGATTTTTTGAGTCTGATTTTGTTGTGTTTTATTTAGGTGGTGTATTTGTTTTGTGCAGCTGCCTTCAGGTTTTCTGAAGATGTCTCCCATTTACTTTTATCCCCACTCCTCAGTGAGAGACATGCAGCAGATGTATGAACTGTGGCTACAGCTGACCAATCAGAGCAGGCGGCCAGATAACTCGGCTGTGACGCCACCTCCAGACGATAAGCAGGTCACCATAACGGCAGATTACACAGAAGGCCTGGTAAGTGGTAAACAGTAACTGTTTGCTTGGCCTGAATATCAATATATCTGATTCTGCACTGATGGCTCATTTTCAGTCTCATAAACGCACTGGATTTTTTTCTTAGTTGTATTTTCTAGTGTTACAGATCCAATCGCAACTTTTTTTTTAGCTGTTTATCCATCTGAAAGTTGATCATAAGAATCAAGGAAATGTAGGTTGAACTTTTTTTTACTATATAACTGCCCTCTGTTTACGCATGTTGCTGTGGTTGTTTAATTGAGAGATAAAATTTATCGATGCGGATCATTTCAGGGAGGCCGACATTTATCAGATGGCGACGACCTCTGAGTGTTGCTTTGTTATCTAAAGGCAGCTGATGGGCGCTGAGCTGCAGACGGACGGGCCTGCGACACCAGCCACAACTGAACAGCCAGTCATCCTGCCGGTCTGACGACCTCGAACATCTAGTCAATGAGGCAGCAGATGGACACAAACGATGTTAGACTCCCCCACCAACCTCACATATGTATGCACACCAACATTTACATGCAACACAACAAATCAAAGTTATGTCAAAGAGAAAGTTTTGTAAGTAAAATCCAAGACTTTTATCTTTTTGTTTTCTGTCAGGCTACATGTGACGCATTTTTTTTCCACAAAACTTCCACATTCAAATATTTTTGCTCTGACTAAAACTATCCCCGATGATGCGAGTATATGTGTCCGCCAGAGAAATCTTCCACTCTCTCTTAAAATAAAAAAAGGAGTTTCTTGTTCTGCTGAAGTGATTCTTGGGAGGGTGCGCTGGTCGCAACCCAGAAATTTTGCTTGGCAATAAAACTACGCATTCGTACACTTAAAAGTAAAAAAAAAAAAAACATGCTAAAAATGCCAAGCTGTCGATGCTTTCCACAGCCATCAAACATAAAGAAACTAATTTACATTGGCAGATGAGGTATTTGGTGGACACGCCTCTTAAGCTCACAACCAAATCCTTCTTTTATTCCCTTCACGGGGAAATGGTTGATATGACTTTACAGAGATTGATTTTGAGCATATTTTCATTTTTGTAAGGGGAGCTGCACTTCCTTGTTATATTGTCTGCCATATTGGTAGAACATAATGAATGTAACGCCTGCTTGGGCCTTTGAAACAAGGAAATTAGTTCTTTTAAAATGTTGCTGTTGCGAAATGTATGTAAGTATACTTACTGTACATGCCCAGAAACCTGCTTAACACTTCACTCCCCCCTCTGGTTAAATAATCATACCAGCCGTTCCTACGAAATGAGCACAGACACATTCATATTGATTTAATGGTTACAGCAAATTATGAATCAACACATGCTTAAGTTCCTCTCACCCTGCCGAAAGAGGGGGACAAATTGACGCTTGCAGTTGGTGTGGGAGAGGTGCAGATAAATGACTGCAGAAACCTTTTGGAGGGTCAGACTGATTTATTCCCATTCAAATAAAGGAATACTGGTCTCGCTTAAACTGCAGCTCAAATAAGTTGTTTAAAAATAAGAGTTTTGTAATAATTTAAGGAAAAATATGTTGCGGCTAATTTTCAAAGCTGGTAAAGATGCTGACAAAATTGATCAAAGGTTGATAAAGATAACAGTTCTATTTTTCTAGTTTATTGTTGGAATAAGTTGAAAAAAATATAATTGAGGGTTTGAGCTGATCATTTAAACGAAGGACAGTATTTCTAGATAGATCAATCACTCTATCGCATCCTTTAGATGGAAACATGCGTTTCTCGTGCACCTAAATGTTTTCTTCCCGAGTTGCAAAGGTGACACCCCCCCCACACACACACAAAAATCAACCTTTTCATCGGTGGGGAACTTGCCAACATGACATGGGGAAAGATTTCGCACCACATATTGTGCCTATAAACAACACAACAGAATCAGACATGAACATCCACGTACACACACACACAAACAGGCAGGATATTTGTTGCCATCTTAGTCTAGCCTTTATTGTGGACAGAGACATGATGAAAGTATGTCTATATTCAAATACACACATATTATACATACATATAATATACATACTACTAATAATAATTGATAATTTAGCGGTTAAGCTTAATATATAACCTGAAAAACCTGTATTGATTACATAGAAGAACTTCTTTTTATTGAGGTATTGCTATATGACATGTATCGCTGAACTAGATGACTGTAGTGGTTTTCTTTTTTTTTTGTTTTTTTTTTTCTAAAAGATACTTTTTTGATTTTGAAATCTTTCCTTATATGTGGGTTGTTTCAGACAGGACTGTTTGATGGGATTTCAGCAGACAATATGACTTTCAGGCAGAACGTACTGAGATAAAGGTGGAGAGCAGAAGTAGGAATAAAGCGTTTCACCCAGTTTGGGTTTGGTTTTTACTTTTACTTTCCCTTAAACAGCTGATATACTGAATGTGGAAATTTTCCAGCTGAAATAAGTTGAACTTTATGTTTAAAAAAAAATTAAGAAAATGGCATCAATCCTCAGCAGGATTTTTTTGTTAGTCTAGTAATGATCTATCATCTCCAGTCCCTGTGATTTTACACAGTGGACAAAGATAAAACAGAAAATCATGTGACCCAAAACTTGCAGCATTTGAAAAACTGCATGATTGCCTAAACAGCAAAATGCACATTACAAGTGTGCTATGTTGGTCATTTGCAGCAGATCAGCCCCTTGTCTGGAACAGCCCATGTATTAGCTTCTTTGAGGGATTGTATTACTACTACTCCTAGTATTATGATGAATATGATGACTAAAATGATTGCTATCTAATGACTATTCCTATTTCTCTTCTATATGCTATTGATATATGTATGTTAAATGCAATGTATAACTCTCTCTTTATATATGTATCCATGTACGAATATAATAATTGACAGTAAATATGCTTCTATGTATGGAGCAGTGCGCAGCTCTGACTGTACACCGTTTGAATTGATTCACCAGACAAGAAAAGACTGGGAACATAAATCGTACATAGAGGCCTATATACTCCCGTATAGCGCCTTATTCGGTATATTACACCTATAAGATAATACATACCCTTATTGCATAATCTTGCTTACTATATACAGTATATGATACCTGATACCTATTATAATACTTAGAACTCCTTATAAGGTAATTTAGATAAGAGATGGTGGCCTGTCCTTTTTTTTTTTTTTTTTTTTAAACCCCTTCCCCTCCTTGTGGCTGTGGAAACGTGTGCTGTGATCAGAAATGGGTTTTTTTCTTTTCTTTTTTTGTCAGGGTTAAAGTGAACAAGTTAATAAAACGACCCAATTGAGGTGAGTCTACTCTTCCGTGTCGGAGTAAGGTCAGAAGTCATATAACCGACTTCCACAGAAAAATGAGCGCGGATCCCTGCGCTGCTTGTTCTGGGTGTGATGTTTAAGGCATGTGAATGGAGACAAAACTCACTGGGAAGGTGTGTGGCTGAAAGACTTTTACAAATGACACAAACTGAAACAAACCCGAGACACTTTATCAGTCTGCATCATGAAGTATATTCACAATTCAGAAAATGAGTTTTGCAAAGTAGTTTTAACCTGGTGACAAAATAAGTGACTATTGATAGCATGGAACATTTATTTGATCTTTGAAGTCTTCAGACCTAGAGGAGAATTTGCATTGCATTGTTATATTATGACGAATGCTGGCCACTTATTTAATCCAGTTAGACTATTTGGCTGCAAATAGTTAGAAGCAAGCAACAATCAAAGATTAATTTGTTTATGTCTAATTTGGGATGATTCATTCTTGTGTTCTTTGTTATTTTAATGCATATGCTAAGTTCTATGAAAATGATACTTGGGCATAATTTCCCCGAAACGTCTCATGATCCGAAGGTCGTCTGTTCTATTAAAAAAGGCTTTCATCCTAATCAGAGTGTCACATCTTACTGCACTTAAATTTGGTTACACATGTCTGAGCAAAGAAAGAAGTTTCAGCCCAGCACACATTCATGTGACAAGCCCTCGCCTTTGCCTCACGTTCCTCTCCCTCTGCAGTTTGTGTCCCCTTTGATTTGCAGCACCAACACAGCCACAAAACAAGTTCTTGATGAGTCACCTATCAGAAAGTTAGGAAGTTATCTGTTATTTTAGTTTTCAGTGACTTCTGCGATGATACCAGGGTTGTGTAAGATGTGGAAAAAAAAGAAGGCATCTTTTTGTACTGTATTTTTACATTTTGTTTTTTTGTTTTGTTTTTTTCCTCTTGACTTTGTTTTCTCTTTTCTCCTCCCTGGTTGGATGTTCATGATCACGCAAGTGGACCAAATCTCTTTAAAAGCATTTAATAAACTGTTTTAGAAAGTGTTTTCCATTTATTGAAACTCAAAGCTGCTATTGTCAAGAGTAGACTCCGTGATATGGACCGTGCAATGGTTTCTACTGATGTTGCATGGCAGGATTAAGACAAACCAGTCTGTCTGATGTGTGGTTTTTTTTCCACACGTGTCTACAAGGATCTTATAAAACCTTTTATGCACGTGTAAACAGTCCACTGACCCTCCCAGAGCCTGCGGTGTGAGGTTAAAGGTCTACTCTGTACCTGCAGGGGCCTGCTTCTGTAGTGCATTTAATTTTTCACCCCATATGAATAACTACACGCGCGCGCACAGAATTTAATTAGTCTGGGTTTAATCGCAATGGTATGTCAGGTGTGCAGCTCTCGTGCGGGCACTTAAGTTGAACCGGTGCCCCACGACTTCCAGTTCTTGTCTAGACAAGAGACATAAGCACAGATGTCATTGTTGCACCGTCTTGGCATAACGTTTTCCACGTGTCTGTTAGTTTTGGAGAGTTATTGCGTCCTTTCTTGGATAAAAAGTCCCTTAACTTAAAGCTGAATCCAGGGCTTTTGCATAGGCTTTCTATAGGAAATAATATTTTAGGTTTTATATTTCCATTGGTGCCCTCAATATGAAAATATTCTTAAAATAATTCTCATTAGCCTTTTAAACTCAGAGCACCGCGGCTACCACTTAGAATTTACTGTGCAAAGGTTTAAGTGAAAAGGCGCAACAAGTAAAAGTTTTTCTTTTTTCTGCGTTTCTTTCGCCTAAAGTTAGGACTTGGATCAGATTTTGTTTACACGTTTTTTTTAACCTTAGGTAACAACTGATCGACTAGGGGATTGGCTGGTATTTCCATGATTGACATACAGAACAACCAATCGAAACGCGTTCCGTCGGTCACTAAGGTTTAAAGGATGCTTCTGATTTGCTTAGAGGAGTTTCAGGGCGTGGTTTTCGTTAAGTAACCAGCGTACAGTTCGTAGTGAGGGAATCGTAGTTTCAATAGTTTAGCTACGATTTGGCTGCCGTCAGGCCCCGTGTAGCCACGGGTTGTGCTTAAGTTTTCTTTTACAGTTACTTTCTGTGACTTCCCTTCAAAACGCTTAATCTCCTGACTCACCGTTGTAAGGAAAAATGACTACTGAAATCCCGGAGATTTTCAGGGCTCTCCTTGAGCACCCATTCACTCTTCCAAACTTTGAAGTTAATGGTAAGTAACTCCTAAATTATATTTATTAAATTTAAATGTTGCATAGACTGTATTTACTGTTTATTTAGGTAAACAATTTTAAATACATTCCTGTGAACCAGTTGGCTGTTGTGTAACACATGTCAGCTGAGCTGCATGAGAACTTAATGCTGGTCCACAGGGATCTGCCCTCTGACCTCGGGATGAGTCCAAAGGTTCACAAAAACCTTAGTCCACAGGATTACACTTTAAGCAGATACTGCAGAACAGACGAAGGAGTGGCAGATGTTTTGTTGGGGTTATTGCACACTGTATCATTCCCATGGAGCTGGGCATCATAGAGTTGTAATAAAGCATACTTTTGACCTGGTTCAGATTATCTCTCTCATTTTTACCTGCTGAAAGTGCTTTTCTTATTCTTAAACACTTTTTTCTAAAACTTGATCTGAAATTCACTCTGGTATGTGGTCACGTTGCCATACCCCCACTGTCCAGGGGCTTGATCTTTTCATTATCTGGTGACAGTTTTAACCGCAATGGGCCAGAAGAAACAAGCTGTTTCTGTTGGTTTCTGCTGGATATATCTCAATCTTCTGCAGAGTCTGATATGGTCCTACTAGTCTGACCTGGGTTGGTGACATCTGAGCTTTTGTTAACAGGATGCATATGAAGGTGGGGCGGAAAGGGGGTGAGAGGCCATGATTAAATCAGCAGACAACTCCTTTCATGCCTGCATTGTCTTTCTTTGTGGATCTAGGCTGTGTGTCAAAAAACACACTGTAGCCATGGAACAAGGTTGCATGGAGCTGTATCACGTTACTGCTGACCCCATTTACACTTAAAGGGTATGATACTCATCCATTGTTTTATTAGGGGCTGTGTGATCTTAAAACACCCACTCTTTGGGATTGATTATTAGCATGATATAGGCTTTTACCGTCCGTATTGATTAAATAACAATTATTTACTACTTGCCTTTAATTCACAAAGTAGATTTTATAAATTGGTTTTTAATCTATAATTTGTAGAAGAGTTTCTGAATATTTACTTGAGCAAAGATTTTTCTAGTTACTCACATAAACAGGGTAGTTAAATTTTGGTTGAACTGCTCCTTTAGATGCTCCTTGTCTGTGTTTAGAGGTTGAAAGGCCTGCAGAGACTTCTAGAAGCA
Organism: Craterocephalus amniculus; assembly: GCA_036024015.1. Classification (NCBI taxonomy): domain Eukaryota; kingdom Metazoa; phylum Chordata; class Actinopteri; order Atheriniformes; family Atherinidae; genus Craterocephalus; species Craterocephalus amniculus. The sequence goes on from JAVQJG010008685.1 coordinate 27,299, forward strand.
GGGTGTCCAGACTTTCAATTCAATTCAACTTCAATTCAATTCAACTTTATTTGTATAGCGCCAATTCATAACAAAGTCATCTCAAGGCGCTTCACTGACAATCAGTCCAAGTAATCTGATTGTCACACATTCATATATACATATATAC
>JAVQJG010008691.1:0-10011 GCA_036024015.1 Craterocephalus amniculus
TGTGGTAAAAGGGGTAATTTCATTACAATTAACGACTCATTGATTGCGCATATGTACGAGTTCAGGGCATTTTAGTTTACAAAAGCGGCTAGTTTTTTTCGCATTGGCGTGACGCGCTCTCTCTGCCGGGTTAATTTTTGGAACGTCCAGACTCCGATCAGCCAGTAATAGCGTCCCTTAGAGACCCGGAGTCAAATTATGAAAGTTAAACCCCTTAGCGAAGAAAAAGCGTCACACAAAAGCTAAAAAAAAAATAGCCGCTATCGCTAACTAAGCCAGCCGGACGTGAAATCGGGTATAGTCCCTTTAATTATGTGCAAAGACAAAAATAGGCTTGGCACAACAAAGTTGAAGTGCAGATTTTTAATAATTCCCCAACCCTCCCCCTGCAGGCTGCACAACAGATCATTGAGCTGCAAGAAGCCGCCCAGATAAACGCAGGGCTTCAGCCTGCAAACCTGGGTCGTAACACCAGCCTCCACGACATGAAGACTGTGGTGAAAACCTGGAGAAATCGGCTGCCTATTGTTTCTGATGATCTGTCCCACTGGAGCAGCATATTTATGTGGCGCCAGCATCACTACCAAGGTATGGCATACAGTATTACAATTAAAGGAACATGTTTTTTTCGGACTTTCTTTTTTTTTGTTGTCAGAAGCCACATTTATGCAGACAAGTTCTCACACTGCTACTAGATTTTCAGGAAGAGGTTTTCTTTAAAAGGCCTTCTGTGCGGCTACCCCTCATGGTGTCTGTGCATATCAAAATGTCATCTTACTAAAGTACATTCTCTTGACAGGATAGAACGCACACATGTTTACCTTGCGTACTGCTTGGCTCTCTCCAGCCGCGACTTTGAAACATTTGAATAGGCTGTCACTGCAAAATATAATGTCTCAAGCAACTTGAGCTTCAAGTTGCACTGAGGGCTGAAATAATGATAGCGCTTTTCAGCAGCACCACGCCAATAAAATCCCCTTCATCTACACACGACCGCCTTCAAACTTAAAGTAAAATAGAATTTTTTTGATGAAATTCATCGCCATGGCTTATTTACTGTTCAATACGTTTGGTTTCCCCAGTGCCCTCTTCCAAGTTAAGACAGCAGAGCTTTTCAGGTGTCTGAGTCATTGTCACTCTTCATTCTGCTCTTTCATCGCTTTGTCAGCGGGATAAAAAAAAATGAAATGTTCGTATCTGTTTTGTGTATCTGCAGCCATAGTGACAGCGTACGAGACGAACACGCAACATGATCCAAACAACAATAATGCCATGTTGGGAGTTCATGCCTCAGCTTCTGCTATCATTCAATATGGCAAGATAGCTCGCAAACAGGTAACAGTTCAGGCTAAGAAACCTGTTTCTTTTTTTTTCTTAAAGGAAAAAAAAGCGGTCTTTATCAAAGCATGTAATACTCTTTCTTCAGGGTTTGGTGAACGTGGCTCTTGACATTCTGAGTCGCATCCACACCATCCCCACAGTTCCCATCGTTGACTGCTTCCAAAAGATTAGACAGCAAGTCAAGTGTTATTTGCAGCTGGCTGGTGTCATGGGCAAGAACGAATGCATGCAGGTGAGACAAAAGATTTCTTTTCCCTTTTGAATATGTTTCCATTTTTGCATCGGGGCCATAGTAAACATATAAGATGCACTTAGATATGAATGCTTTGATTATTTCTGTGAAGATGGGTTACTTTGTGCGGAGAGTAAAAAGCAGTGTTTAGGCTGGCTGTAGGTGACAAGTTATAGCAGTAAGACTTATAAGAGACTGTAACTCAGGAACTTCCTCTTTAACCAATGGAGTGCGCTGATTAATAGAAGCTGTTCAGCCCACCACAAGTCATTAAAAGTGCCAGTATACACTCTGCTGTCTCTCTCCGTTTTTTCTTTCTCATCTCTGGCTCTTAGTCTCTTCCTCTTGCTGCACATCGTTTGTCACAGCAGTACATAAGAGACACCTAATCAGAGGCTCACAGCAATGGAAGTTTAGTTCCATTATCACCTTTTTTATACTTCTTAATGAACAGTGAGCATGGTCTAAACCAAAATGCTGTGGAATCTTCTGTGTTATTTGTCTCTGCATATGTTGTATGATTTTTTTTTTTCTAAGTATTTATTTAAAATTTTTTTCTATCTTGATTTCTTAGGGTTTGGAGGTGATTGAGTCAACCAACCTGAAATACTTCACCAAAGAGATGACGGCTGAGTTCTACGCTCTTAAGGGCATGTTCTTGGCACAAATCAACAAGTAAGCCCTCCAGCTGTTCTGTCTTTGACAACCTTTCCAGCTTTGCATAAGAACTGTCACTTGGACTTAAATCAGTTCTACCTTTTTGTTTTGAGCATGTAAATCTACTGTCTGCCACAATCTTTTTTCTTTTCTTTTTTTTAAATGCACCATCACACTATCCTGAAATGTGGCCCCTCAAATCAGTGTGGGTGTTTTAACCTGCCAGTCATATATTTATGTGTCACGTCTTAGCACAAAGTGACACCTCTTTAAAGTAATGTTACTTGGTAACTTAATGTGACGTGGCTGGGATGTCGTCTGTGACATAAGGTTGTTGCAGTGTCAATAATTAGTTTTTGGCTGCAGGGGGTTTGCCTTTGGAGCACACAGCTGCTGTCTTCATGCTCTGCTGGGCCATGCGCACACAGAACTTTGTAAAACCCCTTCTCCCTCAGCACAACCTTTTTTGGCCCATCATCTTTGACACGACACAGTGTCCTGAGGGCTAAAAGACAAATTGAGGAAGGCTTATTAAATGTTTATGCAGCTCAATAATTAACTCAAGGCAATTTGCAGGAATCTCTGGGATCAGCAGAACTTGCCTCCACCTCAGCAGGGTTTATTGCAATCATTAAGTTTCCCCCTACACTGGGGGAGAATTAACAGCAGAGTGGAGGTTAGTGGTACGGAGGTTTGTGTGCACTTGTGTGTGCGTGCAACCACATGTGCTAAGGATTTTGGGATCATTCAATTAAACGGGTGTCAGAGAGTTGACATTCTGTTGGGTGCCTGTGCTCCTGTTGAGCCGGGTAGTAGAAACTGTTAATGTACTCGAACACTCGCAAAATGACTGAGAAAACCCCATTAAGTATTACTGGAGGGTCTTTGGCTCTGACTCCCATAGCAATCAAGCTCCCATTTTTTAATCACATGCCAAAATGCCTTCCATAATAACACATTTTAATTGATTGGTATGGGAGACATTTTACCATTAGCAAGAAGGAAAACAGTTTGGAAGCACTCCTTAAATGGAGGACCATTTACCATCTTCAGCTCAGTAAGAGTTTTCTCTGTGACAGGCCCGTCTTCTTGTTTTCTTTGGAGGTAGTATGTTTTTGGGCGCCTCTTGCGTTTTTCTTTATTAAACAGAGATTGAGGGGCATGTAAAAAAACGACTCAGACTGCATGGCAGCTAGAAGTTGGAAGCTGCTTGGTGTTGTGAAAATAGCTGATGATTTGGAAATTATTTCTCTGTCCGCGTTAAGTGGTGCTGTCAAAACTTGGATCTTCTGACTGATTTCAACTGTCTGTACCTTGGCCTGCTAAGTTTTATAGATCAGGTTTGTTTGATTGCTTGTCCACAGTCATCCCACATATTTCACTGAGCCATAGCAATATTGTTTTATCACGATCATTATATTTGTGTTTAGATAAATACACACTATTTGTGGAGTTTTTGCTCTCCTGAAACTCTCTATGGAGTGGGAAATATGACAGAGGGCTGATGTAATCTGGTATTAGTTGATAAAACCAAAACAAGGTAACATGAATTCATGATAGTTAAATGCATAATTGTCAAGAAGTAAGACCTCAAACATTGCAGGAAATATACAGTGATATTGTTGACTAAGTGAATGGAACAAAACATTAATCATCAATCTGTATCATTTGCGTAACTTACAGGCTTGATAAATCTCAGCAATCTTAAAATCATCTACTCTGTAGCTGTAACTTAATAAGTTGAACATCATGTGACAGCTGCACTCATGTTGCATTTCCAAACTTTATCGACTAATTTTCCTTAAATGGCCTAAATACAGAGATAAAGGGACACTGTGGACAGGAAGGGTCCAAATGTCCTGATGAAAACTATTTCTGTTTCTCTGGAGTCACACTAAAAATTCTTAAAGTTCAGAGGTGGAGCATTAGCAGAGGAAAGCCATAAATTTGCTTCCCTTTGGGTCTTTATCATTAAGATTGTGTAAGGCATTGGCACTGGTAGAGAACAAAACTCTCCAAGTGGTCTTGTTCAGGATAGGATCATAAATGTAATTGTGCCTTACCTTTTTTATACTTCCTTGCTCCTTCTTCCTTCCTTTTTATATTTTATTCAATTTTTTCCCTTTCACTTGATCACATGCTTTCTCCTTTCCTAGCTGCCTCCCATTTCCTTTTCCCCTGATATTCTGTGTTATCTGTAGACTTTTCTTCCACTTTTTGTGTTTGTCATTTTAGGTCAGAGGAGGCCAACAAGGCCTTTTCAGCAGCAGTACAGATGCATGACGTCCTGGTGAAGGCCTGGGCCATGTGGGGAGACTACCTCGAAAACATCTTTGTCAAAGATCGTCAGCTCCACTTGGGAGTGTCAGCCATTACCTGTTACCTTCATGCATGTCGCCACCAAAATGAGAGCAAGTCCCGCAAGTACCTTGCAAAGGTGAGCAGGGAACTGGGAAGGAAGCTGTCTTTGTGTGGCAACTACAAAATAAAGGCTAGTTGTGGGATGCTGGTAACAAGAACTTAATCATTTGTCTATAGACATTTTTTGTACACATTTAAAAGATTTTTGTTCTGCCATGCTCTGAGACCAGAAACCCTTCTGCTCCCCACCCAGGAGCCTCAATCAGGCCAAGAGGGTCGTTTTTAATTCCCTCTTTTCCTGACCTTATATGGTCCATACATCATTGATGCTGATAAGATTCTGCCACAGTTACCAGCAAAAACCAGTAATAGGATGATTACAGTCTAGCAATAGTCCAAGTGGATGGGTTCCCATAATAGATCGATACTGATGTTGACACCATCCACTAGCCCCGGGGGTTAACAGACTAATGGCATCCCTCGGCACCACAAACTTATGACCTTTAACACGATTATTCCTTTCTCCAGCAGTTTAGTAACGATACAGCAGGCTGCTAAGCTTTGTGCAGGAGGTAAAGAGATGGACCCTCCACTAACAAGCTCTTACATGGAAACGCAAAGCTCTGGGGTCGCGCTTAAAATCATGTTTGTCCTTGCCAACTCCAATTTTACCTTCAAGCCTCAACCTGCTGGTGTGTTTTCTCTGAATTCACATTTATATTTTCTTTCTGGTCATCCCACACCGAACCATTGTGCTGCCTGACTGGGTTGGCAGTGCTTAGCCCTGATGGATAAAGTCAGTTGACCAGTCATTATCCATAATTATACTCAATCTGTGTACTCAGGTTGGCTTGCTAAAGTGTACCTGGGGAGTCAAATAGGGTTAATGTCTTCATCATAATATAGATGCCCACAAAAGCAGGCCAGGGGACTAGAGATCACCAGTGCATCGGCTCTACTTTTGTCTTTATAAGGATTGCCAATGAACACTTATAATGATACTCTGCAGCCGCCCTGCTGTTGTGAACACAGCCAGACACAGCAGCGGTCTGAGTAATGGTTAAGAGCTTACCCCTCACTACTGGGTTGCTTACAGTATTTGGTTTATTTCGAGATATATTACGTGTTTCAGTATGATAAAAGTGTTTTTTCTACTTTTTATTTTGCATCTGTAGGTGCTCTGGTTGCTGAGTTTTGATGACAAGAACACACTGGCGGATGCTGTGGACAAATACTGTATTGGAGTACCACCCATTCAGTGGTTGGCATGGATACCTCAGCTTTTAACCTGCTTGGTTGGGTCAGAGGGCAAACCCCTGCTCAACCTCATCAGCCAGGTAAGGAAGTTGCAAAACCCTACTGCCAGATCTGAATTCCTGCACGCAATTAAACTTTCAAACACGATATCACTACAAACATCTGTCAAAGAGCGTGTGTCAAAATTACATCTTCATTTTTGTGTCTGGATGTCTGTTGAACCCATTAATCACTCCGTGGCTTCTTTCATCTATTTGGAGCAGCACATCTGGTTGGTGTGTTAGCATTAGTCCTCATACAAGTCTTTCTAATCAAGATAAATTAACTTCATTCACGGCAAAGTGGTCTCTCTCCTTCCTTTTATTTACCAAATTAAGCATGTAGATTTGTTCACTGTCCCTTTTTACAGCAATTTATTGGCTTTCACTAGTCCCTGGTGAATTGGTTTTTAATGATTTGTTCAAGAAATGATTATAAAGTTAATATTGTATGCATCCGCACTGCGGGAACGGAGCTAGTAATTAAACCAAAGACTAATTTGCTTTGCTTAATGGAGTATTATTTCTGCACAATTTAAAGCGGGTGATCTTCAAAGAGTAGTGCGCTATAACAAACAGAAGCCCTCTCAGCAGAGCAGGAATAATCATAAAGGATATCAGACAAAGTGTGAAGGTGGATCAATGGAAAAGAGTAAAAAAACTAGTAAGGGGTGTGTAAGATAGATATAGTTACTCCTGTGGTAACAGTGTTTTTTTTTTCTTATTTCAATTTCATTATCAGACATAAGATAAGCTGCAGAAACGTAATGTCCTGTATATACTGCATTCATGTTTAGGCTTTTTCTATTATGTGTTTATTTTATTTGAGAGTAGAACTGTACTTATGTTTTTTTACTTTGTAGTTACTGCTGAGTCATTTAGTTTTTTTTATGCGCATTTTTTCAGTGGCTTAATCGTATGTTTTTGCTGTGTTGTTTTTTATTTCAGTTGCATTTGATAAAATCCACTATTCACAATAAGTTAGAAATATTATTGTTATTGACAGAGTGCTTTTCTTATTTGGTCAGAATTTTTATTAAATAAGGAAAAGTTTCCTTTGATATTAATAATGAATGAGAAACAACACCATTTTCATTAATTTAATATTACATATTACACCTCTGTATGACATCCACAAAGTCTCTCACAATATCCCTTACTTATTGTGAATAGTATACTACAGTTTATCCATAATAAAAAAATGAAGTCAGGATGCAAATGATCAAGCAATTCATTAATCAATAGTTGTTTCAACTTATCAATCGATTAACTGATAAGTAGCAATTTTTGTGAGAATTTTTCCCTCTGAAACAATAGATTTCTAAGAAAATGCTAAGTTAAGACAAAACGCATATCACTTTCCTAAATAAAAGATTTATTCTTAACAGCAGAGAACAACACATTCATAAATGGACCCATGCAAACAAAAATATTATTATTATTATTATTATTATTAGTAGTAGTAGTAGTAGTAGCAGTAGTAGTAAGTATTAGAAGTAGTATTATTTGTATTATTATTGATGCTTTTTATTATAAATTTATTTCAATATAATAAATGAAATTCTTATGTTTATGGTCAGAGGCCAGCCTCTCCTGTGTTCCTGCATGTGCGTCAAGGACTTCTTGCGTCAAGCGCGGCCTCATGTAAAGAAAAATATTGTAGTTAGGGTTTTGTTCTTGAGGCTGCTGGCTGCTGGAATGAGTGATCTTGTGTACCTCTCAGTCCTACATCGGACATGTGGGTCAGCGAGGAATTACAGGCTAAAAACGATTTATTGCAATTAATTAATTTTAATTGAATAATTTCTTATCAATGATCAATTGATAATCGATTAATTAATACTAATATAAATACTATATTAATACAAAATTTTGTAATAAAAAAGACAAATCTGAACAATAAAGATAAATGAGAATTAAAGGGAGTGATATCTGGATGCAGTAACTGGATGCAGATTGTCTCAGATCTCGCATTTATCAGCTCGATTTCCTAGTTTGTCACCAATCTCAGTAGATGTTAGTGTATGACAGATTTTCCTTTTATGGAAATTTGATCAGCCTTGTCACCCTGTATCAACTGTAAGCTTGACACCTTATTCTTCTCTCCCTTTTATATGTGAGGAATGAAACACATTCTAATGCATGACATTCTTTATCTCTCCTGCTTGCTTGAATTATTTAGAGTTTCACTGCAGTGGCGGGATGTTTAAAAAAACTTATGTTGAAATATTGATGAAGGTGAGGAGAGGGGCACATGGGGGCAGGCGGGAAGATGAATCAGAAGTTAGTTGAGAATCGTGTCATCTCTTCCTACAAGCACTTCCACCCTCCCTCTTTTCATCACCTTGTCTACGATCTGCTCTCTTCTACTCAGCTCATATTTCTCATCTTCCTTTTAATGTGAGGATCTTTGGTCGCTCCTCCTTCCTCTCTTCCTTCCTTTCTTTTTCATCATCATTGCAGCTGTTAGCTGCCACTTAGAACGCCCCACTCTCCTTACATCTGGTTTTTCTGTTTTCTCCTTTAGACACTAAAAAGGATTATTGTATCCATTGCTTATTCACTGTGCTGCTTTTTAAATTTTTGCTTGAAATGTATAAAAGTACAAATATTAGAAAATGGAAGGAATTGTCTGCAGTTTTCATGCATGCGTTTTCTAGAAAATAGCAGCTTAAAGGATTTCATGACCTGCCAAAAATCCCAAGTTGTTCTTCTCGTTGTCCATGCAGCCTGAGAGTAACATTATGTTCTGTTTAACCATGACTCAATTCACTGTCAGCCGCAGCCAAGTTTAGTGTCATCTTGATTTGTGTAGTTTGAGACGATGTAGAAGAATGTGGTTATGGCTAGGGAAAGTGTCATGGGTCCAAAATCCATTTAGCCTTTGGCTAAACTAAAGAAAAAAGAAAAAAAGAAGCATATTCTTTTTCTTTCCTTCTTAGGCATCCCCCCTTTGACACCACCCTTCTCTGAACCATCTTTTATCGTATTTAGCTCTGTTTTTTGTACAGATGTGGAGGTATCCCTTCCTGCCCTTCAGGCATATAAAGTGTATAGTAAGGATCAAGTAGCCATGTAATTGCAGCTTATAAAAATGTGCTGTGAGACCTGAGAGGACCTTGTGGTTTGATCCACTACCAAAAGCCCAGCTATTTCAAGTGAGAAGAGGGCTTCTTTTCTTTTTCTTTTTGCTTTCTCTTTGAATCATTTGTCTACTTAACATTCTACATAAACTGTACTTACAACGCCAAGAAGGAATGCAAGTACTTAGAAGCACAGAGTTTGTCATATTTTACCCATTTATTTAAAACCTGATACAAAATGGGCTTAAGACATAAAGACACAGATGCAATTATTTAAAAAAAACTAATATCACAATAAATATAATGGGAAAGTCAGTACTTTACAATTGAAAAGATAAAGATTTCAGTCCTTATGTTCTTTTTCTAGTCTCTTTAGAGTATGAGACTTTTTTTCCTCACAAACTGAGTGATTTATTGCAGTGGTCACCTACTTGGGTATTTCAGTGTCATTTACTCACAAATTTGGAATTTGGATTGTCGCCACAGAGAAGCATTAAGAAATATTTGGTCAGAAGTTTTTTCAACGCATCCATGACTCAAAAAACTTGAAGAGGTCACCTTCTCATGCACGTTTAAAGGAGAAGTCCACTTTTTTGCAAGTGGGGCCTTAATTGTGATGTAAACTGAAGTGTACTGGACACCTACGTTACTTTTTGGAGATTTGGATCCTTCCCTGAGATATTTGTTTCAAACGCCAAACACCAAAACGCCATACATGGAACAGTATTGGGCGTTAAAAATCAGCTATTTGTTAAAATGTCTGTGTAAATACCGTAGTATTCATTCCGTCCCAGTGCCTTTTTGAATTTTTACGCTCCTGGGCTGAGATTATAACGCTATTTTTTACAGCGTTGGGGGTGTGACGTCACCTCCGCACGCAGCCAGCCATTAGTGACCTCACTTTGTTTACTACAGCGGGCGTTCAGAAGAAAGCACTGGGAAGCTAACGGAGGCTAACTTTTCAACAACATGGCAGAAGAATTGGAATCGGGATTGGAAATAGAAGAAGACTTTGAATATGACGGCCGTCCCTATCGGTTTG
>JAVQJG010008694.1:0-14500 GCA_036024015.1 Craterocephalus amniculus
AAATATTTACAGAAAAACACGAACATTCAAGCTTTCAAGATCAGAACTCAGAAGAAATGAAATTACAGTTAGGGATTTCTACATAGACTTATATTTTTTGTTTTTTGGTATATGATATCCACATCTGCTAGCTGTGCATCTGTGACAACATTATCATCCACGGGAAGATGAGATGAATGAATGAAACCTGCCTTAGCTAGCTACTAGTTTTAACAAGAAATATTCCTACATTTATTTTCTTCTAGAGTTATTTGTTTTGTGCTGGTTGGGAAGCCATTCTGCGTCTCTTTGTAACTTCAGCAACTTTCGCTCCTTCATTTTTCCCTCACATTAAGGATCTTGAAAAAAACGCACACACACCTCCGTCACCCTTCCACACCTCCACACGCACACACACACACTCACACCCATCCCTCCCCACCCTCCCACACACACCTGCATGCACCCACACACACATACACACACGTATATCACATGTATATACACACGTATATTTTCATAAAAACGACTTTTCTCAGACTTATCTTAGAAAAAATTATCACAGTAAGGTTCCCAGCCGAAATCATTTTCATTTGTTCTCGTTCTCTGTCTGAACCCTCTCATACTCGTAGACTGATCTCACGTGTCATACTTGTGGCTGCATGGTTTTGTACGATACCACAGAGTGTACTGTATTTAGGTATATTTTTGCTGCTACTTTTTTGGTTGAAGAGTTCATTAATATGACTGAGAGTGGCTTCTATCTAGTGTTTTTGTTTAGTTATCTTAAATTTCTTCCAGTTCCAGTGAAAATGTTTACAGATGAAAGTTTACTAATCCTTGAAACGGTGTCTCTCCATTAAAATGGCATTATCATTGTATTACTTGAAAATCGTCTCAAAATGAGAACAGTGCTTAGCGCAATATTATTATTTATCGAAATAATTTCTGAGATGATTAATCGCTCTGCAAATGTGTTAACCTGACAGGCGTAGAGCAGACTTGTGTAGATTTTGCTCTCTCTCTGTCATGAGAAGCTTTAAAGCTTTCATGCCGTCTCTGTACCACCCTGACTGACAGCTCTGCTGTTTTGCAGCTCTGTGGAATATTACATGCGAGCACTTCATGGACCTCAATATAAATTTGTTAAAATCTGAACTGTCAGTGTATTTTATTTTCATCAGGAACAACTTGAGTTACATCAGTTTTGTGCCAGAGGCTAATGAGCAATTTAGGCCTGTCCTTGTCTCAATAATTGTTTCTCTTCTCTTCCTCTGATAAGATCCAACACTGTGTAATGAATTGGTTTCACATCTAATTTTCATAAGGAATCCATTTGCTCAGTCTGCTGTTTGCCCGAGCACAAACAATCTTTTGGCACCTTAAAGTGTGCCAAAAAATCAAATTGCCTTAATAAGATGAACTATTCCTATAACACATGCCTCGATTCCTCCTGAAATCAATGCAATGCCAAACTCCAACCCCCTAAGCATTCGCTTATCTGCCACAGCTGAGCAGTTTGCATCTTACAGAGCCTCTGCGTCTCACTGCTGGGTAGTATTTCTGCATCTGCTGCTGCTAAGTAAAAACTTGACTATGCGGTTGTGATCCTTCTTAAGGATGAAAAGGAGGCATTTTGGAAGGAAAAGACTGTATCTCTGTGTGCTAAGGCATCATGGGGAGCCTGCAGCATTAGCGTTGCAGATTTATTGTGGTGACTGGGGTGAGTTCAGAGGAGCCGTTTGCAGAAAGCCGGTTGTTTTTTACAGAGGAGCTGAGACACTGGGAGGTTGTCCATCCATTAACGGAGGTGGCTGTTGATTCTGTAATGATTTAGCAGTAGGTGATAGTCTGAACACGTTTGTTTTCTCCCTTTAGACGAAAATAAGGACACTGAAACATGCACATACACTAACTTTAACACTTACCTGCTTCTGTTCCTGCCTCACACACCATCATGTACGCATATCAAACCAAATAAAGGTCGTGGTCACCTTCTGTGCAGCAAAATCAATAAATTGTTTCTTTCAAAGCCCACGGTTCCCTGCTGTGCTGAAGCAAATAAAGGCTAGAAATCATGGAGATTCTGGGCTTTTAATGAAAGTTACCAGAATCAGAGTCAGTATTTTGTCTCACAGAGGGTTGAATGTGTGCTCCTGTGCTGGAAAATGGAGTTTGAGAAGCAGGAAGTCAGGCCAACTTTGATTTTTTACCAAATAGATCAACTCTGTTTTTCATTTTTTAAATATAAGCCTAATATTTTATTTCAGACTGCAAAACATTCCTACGGAGCGAAAATAAAAAGAAGATGCTGTGAAACATTAGTGCATACTTGTTCTCTGAACATTTTTCATTTGAAATTTCTCAGCGTTCTCTGCCGTGGACAGGTCAGGACCCGTAGCCTTTATTCCTCTGTAATGTGTGAAGTGTGATTTCATGTTATCTTACTGAAAAATGCATGAGCATCCCTGGAAGAGATATCTGAAGGCAGGATATGCTTCTTTAAAATCACAGGATTCTTCTCTTATAGGCGTGGAAGTGAGCTTTGCCCAGGGTGCTGACATAACCCCAGACCCTCACACAGCCTGGCTTCTGGACTCCGTAAACTTTAAAGATGGTTTGGACTCTTTTTTTTTTCCCCCACATGAATCCTACTCTTTAGTTTACTGAAAATATTACTAGGTAAATTAATTTGAAATAAAGATATTTGTATAACCAATTTAATGAAATTGTTTCCATTTGTAAGAAGTGATTGAAAAGATTATCCAAGTTAACTTCAGTTCGTTAAACTCAATATTTAGATTTCTGTTCCAAACATTAAGTCATAACCAAAAATTAGAATAATTTCTCCGCACTGCTGTCTATTTTGTCTTATTAAGAAAACGACACATGCACAAATATTGCTTCCGAAGGTGAATCCAGGTAAAAACTTTCTGCCTTTCCTATGCACTGTTGACAGCTTCAATGATATAAACAAAATTAAAAAAAACCCTTGGAGAACCTTTTTTTTCAACAAAATGGCATTGAAGGCTTGTGGACTCTGAAGTGAGAACATGTACCGTTCTTACTCTTCTTGTGGAGTTGCACTGCCGGTATAGGCAGTTGAGGAATATATAACGGTATTGAGGGAAGTCATTTCAAGCCAGGTGTCACTGCAGCCGTCCTTCCCAGCTACAGCAGGAGTAGATGTTCACCTCTGCTCATCCCAGCCCTGCTTAACAGTCAGATATTAGTAATGTCTTTGTAGACCAGTGTTACTCAGTCCTGGTCCTCAGAACTCCCTGCCCTAGATGATCTAGATGTTTCTGTGCTTGAACAAGTTTGACTGAAGTGACTGACTCATTAACAGGGTTGCAAATGGACTTGACAAGCAGTCCAGTTAATCAGGTGTACTGGGGTGGGAAACATCTAAAACATGCAAGGCACGCTACTTAAGGATAAATGTTGTTCATGTGGAACAACATAAGTCTTTTGACTTTATTTTCCCTTAAATGGAGTCGGAAAGATTCAGGTTGACAGAAACTGATTTGAGTGAGTTTGGACAGAGCAGATCCCCATAGACTCCCATGTCAAAAAGGCGACATCACATGTTTACAATTTGGTACAAAAATTATTTTAGGAATTTAGGTTTAATAGGTCAAGTTTACCTACATGACAACTGTGGGGGGAGTAAAATTATTTAAAACTCATCAGTTTACATGTTATTTACTCCTAAAATTCTAAATAATTAGGGACATGTATTTTTGATTGACAGATGCCAAATGTCCAGCAAAACGAGGTGGGGAACTGCGATTTTTAGCCAGCTAGTTGGCTAACTCCCGTTAGTTCCGGGTTAGCTAGTAAAGTTTGATGTATGTCAATCATCCGTCCCCATGCTCACAGGCCCCCTCTCAGTGCCTCCTAGTCACCTATTTTTGTGTTTTCCTGGAGTGACAAGACTCATGACGCTGCCAATGTGGGGACGGTGGCTAGCGCCCAGCGAGCCTCTTTTCAGCTCTTCAGAAACCTACGGGTCACGTGATGGAAGGTTGGCCATATTTTTTTTACAGTCTATGGTGAAGATCCATCCCAGATGCCTCAGAGTCCAGAGAAGACAACACGGTAAAGTGATGAAAAGCAAAAGACCATTTCCACCCATTTTTGCTTGTCAAAGGTTGAACTGTTTGAGAAAGCCTCTCTCCAGTTTACTTTTTTCCACACACAGGGTCACTGTCACTCAAAGCCAAGTCTTCCAATGCTTCAGTCTTTGTGAATGTGTGTTGTGGGATGAAGTCAAAAGCAGTTCAAAAGATCACATAGATTATAAAAGCCCACCTTCTCGTTGACCAGAGGCCGTTCAGTTCCGGCTCGGCTGCGTCTGAAAGCTATCAGCTCTTAATGTCATGCTGCACTCTGGAATTGCAGCCATTCAATACACACTCCTGCAGCGAGCCAGTGGGAGTCCGTCCTGTCCTCCCACTCTTTAATTTACACACCTAACACTACACATCACTTTTTCCCCCTGTGCTGAGGAATAAATGCTTCTCCGATTGCTTGTGTTCTGGAAGATTAGGAGAGCTGCAGGGGACGGTCTTGAATGAAGGAAGCAGAGTGCAAACAGAGAACAAATGCATCTCATTCTCCAGCCATCGCCATCCTCTCACAAGGGGGATATGAGTTGCCGTTTGAACTAAATGGTATGATAAGATGGGTCTTTTGTTCCAACACACGATCTTCACGCTTATGCACTGATGATTTATACACTTCCCACATCCAGTGAAAGCATCGCGGCTCCATCTTTGGATGCTGGGGTGTCATTTCTTTGAAGTTGGGCGGTACAGGCTGGTTATGTAGTGGAGCCCTGCTGAGAAGGTGATGATTGAAGTTGATGGGAAGCAGCAAGCGATTTGCTGCTGCAGGGATG
Organism: Craterocephalus amniculus; assembly: GCA_036024015.1. Taxonomy (NCBI): domain Eukaryota; kingdom Metazoa; phylum Chordata; class Actinopteri; order Atheriniformes; family Atherinidae; genus Craterocephalus; species Craterocephalus amniculus. Next base: position 4,883 of record JAVQJG010008694.1, read on the forward strand.
CACGTTGACTCAGCCTGCATCAATTACATTATTAGAATAGATAGATGAGAAGTTCCAGGAATAGAAATGTGTTTGTCGAAGCTAGCAAGAGCGTGCTCTCATGACAGTGGTCGACCTAGTTTTGTTCAAAATTCTGATTAGTTTTTCTCCTCCATGTGTCATTTAGTGTAAACACTGTGAATGAAAATGGCCCAAGTACATGACGCAGTCTATCTTTTAAGTGGTGGGACATAAATCCAGGATTTGTCTTTTGAGAATTTTGGTTCTTCTCTCCTTCCATCTCTGTTACATTTGAGGTGATGTAAGGATGTAATTTCAGTGAGGGATGTGAGGAGGCACTTCAGAAAAACAAAAACCATATCAGGTATGCTTTGCATGATCAGAGCCAGATAAGTGGGCTTAGCAGCCCCCACCAGATGGCTAAAAAGATTTATTATCTGACACGAATGAGCCACAAACTACATTCACTTTTAGAAATTCAGGTCTTCAGGCCCATGAGGTGGCCGTGCCTTTGCTGTTGCAGCTCCGAAATTATGGAACAATCGGCCTCTCCACATTAGATAGGCCTCCGCTCTCCTTGGCTTTTGATACCACATGAGATGTTAAACATATTTCATTTATTTATTTTATCATTTTCATATTATTTTTATTACTATTGATTTGAACTTTACAGCTGTTTTACGTCTTTTATATTTGTTCCTGTTTTTTAGTGTTTTGTGTTTTGTTTTCTGTACAGCACTTTGGTCCTATATAGTTGGTTAAAGTGCTTTATAAATAAAGTTGGATGGGATTGGAAGTGTGTGGTGGTGTTTATTCTGGTCTAGACAGACGGAATGATGAGTATTTTTCTCTTTTTCTGTTTGGTCTTTTCAGCTGGATGCTCCTATGTTCCTGTTTTCCTATGTTTCTGTTAGCAACGCACAGATACTGATATGAGTATTAGTCCAATACTATGTACATATATCATACTGAGTACTTAAAGTATTCTGATAATACAGAAACGATTCCATTGAGGAAAAACTAGGGCTGTCAATCTTAAGATGTTGCTGCAAAGAGATTAACTTGTGGAATTAATGTATTTACACAAACAAAGTTCTTACTCATGCCATATTAAAAATCAGAATTTGCATTACTTCAGTGAGAGAACCTTATTTAAGGCATCTATGTGTCACAGTGCTGAGCATAATAGGCCTACTGAAAATTACTTTATCCTTATTTGTAAAGATTCTGACCTTTTTCCAGCCTCACATTTACAAGATGATCCAGGATGACCCATGCGGTATATCACACAGTTAAGACTCTTCATATTAGGTCTACACTTCTTACCAGTGAACTGTAATGGAACTTATCTATACTCAGTATAATCAAGAGTATAAGTATTTTCACTCTGAATGTGATATTGATGTATCCCTGTGCCAGCTTTCAAACAATGGGAAAATGCACTAAGCAGCATAAAATGGTAATTTAATGGTGGCAGTCATAAAATCATTTGTTTTATTTTATTTTTCATTATAATCCAGTGGAATTTAAAGAGTGAGAGTTCATTTGGGGAAAAATAGAATACATCATTACATTAATTTGCCGATTATGGCTGTTCTGAATCTACAACCCCGTCCTGAAAATAAAGATTTGAACTTGTGTTTTCGGGTTGATGCAGGTTGATGTATAAGCTGCTGAAACGCAACAATAAAGCTTCCAAAGGATTTCCAGCCTCTTTCCAGGTCGAAAGAAACTGCTCTCCAGTTACTTCCACAACCTGTTTCTGTGTGTGCGTGTGTATGTGTGTGTAAATATGATGATATACAGTCAGCTCAAAATCTAATATATTAATAAATTCATTCATCTCTACCTGTGTCATGCCTGCGGGGTGATGGCTGAGTAGGCTGCAGAACACGCGGGGGAGATATCAGTGATGATGGGCCGACATGATGCATATGTCCACAGGATGTAATTCTCAAGCTGTCACATGAGTTGATATTGCTATTTTCACTCATGTTGGTACATTGCACCCAAGGTGAAACTCCCATTTGTGTATATTTGTAAAGCATAGCCCTCTGTTCCGCGTCTCAGGGCATGTGTGTTCTGGTTATACGAGTCTTAATATCTGATTATTTGCTCTGCCTCCATGATGTCGAGGGAATATGTCCAATAAAAGTTTCACAGCACCTCAGGTAATAGTCAACAGTGTCTCAGTGAGAAGACCAGTTTACACCTTTATTGCCCTACTTTGTTTCCTTTAATTAGATATGCAATAAATCCAGGAGACGTTTAGGTGTCTTGCATGCTCATTGTGTTGTTTGCTGCTGAAAACAAATGCATTTTTAAGTTTTTTAGTTTTTGCTGGTTCAGTTCTGTCATTTCTATCTTTGACCTGTGAAAAAACAGGGAATTTACACTCAACATGTTCTTCATGGGTCTCCGCGCTACAATTTAAAAAATAACTAAAACAGAAACCCTGCTAGAATTCAGATGTGCACTTAACTGGCCTGGCTAACGCGACTTCAATGCGAGCATTGGTATGGCCAAGAGCTTCAGGACCACCGATGGTTGGTCGACGGTTGACCCGCCTCCTTGCATATACCGCTATTCACGATTGGTCGAAGCTTATATCAATTACAGCTTAAACCAATCACAGCACTCTTTTCTCTGACTTGTTTGTAGCCTGTGGGGCTAACAGACCCTTATCGAAGCCGGTCGGGAGCAAGGTGAAAACGTCTTTCCCTCCAATAAATATCTCCAGGGACCAGGGTAGCACTTAACTGTATCAACAAGGAAATCCATTTTCTTTAAACTCCCAGAAAAATGAAAGGAGTGGTTGTTAGAATATTTAAACGTGTTTTTCTTTTAGTCTTCCTAGATTTGAAGAGAAACGGTAAATTGAGAAAAGCTTGCTCTACTTAAGACTACGGATGGGAACGACACGGTTTTTGGACTGTCGATTGTCGAGGCCCTCATGTCGACTTTTTGTTGAATTGTCGGGCTTTTTTTTTTTTTTTTAAAGCAGCGCCAATGCCTCAGGTGGAAAATATACTACACTACTGTAGCCTACTAGTTCATTTTGGTCTCAAGACATGGCTGTAATGTCCAATATGACCATTAAAACAATGCTAATTAAAACGAAATTAAGAGCGATTTTAAATCTTTATTCAACATCATTGTAAACAACTAGCACACGCTTCTTGCAAATTCAGATGGGGCAGTGTACTCCGTGATATAGTCCTCTCCGAAGAATGAAACAATTGCATCCACCTGTTTCACTGTTTTTGCGGGACTCGTCATAAACGCGCACCGTCACCTGAGACTGCGTGGAGACTGGACAGCAGATCTCTAACCTTTCCGTGCACAGCTACTTTAACCTCATCGTGCATGTGGCGTGGATCCAAAAGGATGAAACGAAGGCTGCCTTGTGCGCGGTGCCGGTATTTTAAGGTTTCATTCAGATGTGAGAGACTGTCCACAGTCTTGTGTGAAATTGAATAAGGGTCAAGTGGACAATCAAAATCAAAATATTTTTTTTCCTCGACATGTCGACACTCTTATTTTTTTGTTGCGCGGAGCTTATGTCGATTGTCGGCCGTTTTGTCGGCAAAAAGTCCCATCCCTAGTGGCATCATCAATACATTAGCAATATCTGTTAGTAGAGCTGCACCTTTTTAAATCCAGACAAATATCTTTACTTTGGAGTCTCTTCATATAGAAACAGCTGTGGGTATTGGATCCATACATGTACTGACTGATTACAGGCTGTTAATCCTTTTTTACAGTCTCAGCTTCAATGGTTGCACCTGCCAAACTACATAAGACCACTACCCCAGATTGGCCTGAAAGCTCGTCTTCTTAAAACCAAAGCTCTTCAAATAGAAACTACTTCTTCCAAGGTTGTTTAAGTTCTCAATACTAAGATCCATACCAAAAAATGTTAGGCGCAGGCAAGTCCAAAGAATTCTGGTCAGCTGAACCTTCATATTGTATAAAATGATGGATAAAACCTTTGCAATTTGCTTATAAGAACATAACAGAAGAACTGATGATGCTGTGCTGACTTTGTTAGACTCAGTTTCAAAGCAAACTGCACTTTCCAAGCAATATGCTAAGGGCTTTATTAGTTGATTTTGATGATGCTTTAACTCGACGAAGCTACATATTTTTAGTGAAAAGGCTGGCAGATAATGTCGACAAGAGCTTGATTCTCTGGACCAAACTTTTTTATTAAGTATTTTTCTATCTAATGACAGTTTACATCCCTGATCCTGCAGCAGTGTTGGCGATTTGTGGCACAAAATCCACAGAGACGCCAGTAATGAGCGGGTGGCAGTGGCTCAGTGGATAGAGCCGTCGCCTACTAAAACAGGAGGTCAGCGTTTCTATACATGTCGAAGTGTCCTTGGGCAAGACACTGAACCCTACCTTGCCTCCCGATGTGCCTATCGGGCGTATGAATGTGTGTGAATGGTTACTTCCCTAGCACCAAGTATGTATCAATATAGGTGCTGTGTGAATGGGTATGAATGGGTGAATGAGATTTGTCATGTAAAACGCTTTGAGTGGTCTGTGACTAGAAAAGCGCTATACAAGTACAGACTACAGTCCATTTACCATTTACCATTTAATGACTCACATGGAAAATTATTGGCCCATAAAGACTGATCACTGCATGTAAAATCAGTAGATTGAATCACTGAAAAAACTCTGCCTTGTGGAGTTTATTGGAAAATACCAGCCTACCGCTGCCTGCAGAGCCGGCAAAGAAACTGTGACCCGGCACGATTACCTACGCTCGAGTAAAAACACACAGAAACTCAAGCACAAACGCAGCTTCAGATGGCTAAGCTGTCTAGGTGTTAGTCCTCACATTTGTTTAAACTTTTCATCATCCTTGGTTGGTTCATTTAAGCTGTGAGTGCAAAAACTAATTAAAACAGGATTATGGCAATGGCAGGTAAAGCCCAACTGCCTCTTGTGAATATGAAGACTGAAAAGGACAAAAGGGAAAGCTAAGAAAATCTTGGCAGTTAGCTCAGTGCTTTCATTTGATCTGAGCTGATAAACACGACTGCAATCTGGTCATTTTGTAAAGTTTTTACATTTCCTTACTGCCTGTGTTTACTGTGATCAATCATAGACTAAAACAAGATAAAAAAAGAAACAAAACTCAAATTAAAAAGAAATGTAAATTAGTCGCTAGAAATGCATTTTGTAAGTTCCCTATCGATACTGCGATAATATTGCAACTGTGAATGGCAAAGACCGTCTGTCTGCTGCAGCCAGGGCTGTTTCTGTTCTAATGCTTAGCACTATAAAATGATTAACCTTGATTACATTCAAGTCTTTTTTTGGTTGTTTTTTTCCAATATGCTTCCCCAGTTTCCCCACTATGTGAAGCACACAAACCATAGATTGTATGACTCATTAAGTCTACTCTCCTCACTTACAGGAAAACAGCAAAAATGACATCGGCTACCCATTTGTTCTTAAAATAGGGCTCAATCTGCATTTATGTAGAACAATCACATTTCCCCATAAGCCAAAAACTGAATTCTGACCAAGTGTTTCCGCTTACCGTGGTTCTTCTCGCTCAGCAGGTTTTTTGTGGCTGGAAGGAACATTTCCATGAGTTCTGGGACCTTTCGGATGACATGAACTGCACACAACGCTGCCTGTCAACACACATTTAAATTAAACTTGAATCAGAGTTGAAAAATGCATTGCACTTCTGACATTCAACTTAAACTTCTTAGATCAGCAGGCTATTCATCCCTAACAGCAACCAAGGAAAAGAAGGAAAAAAAGGTATACTTCATGTAATTCCAACAAAAAAATAGTGAAGCTTACTTTTTTCCTTAAGTAAGAGTTGGATGTTTTTAGCAGCTTCTCCACTTCCCCTGCAAGGTCACGACACATTTCTGAGGAACCCATGCAGCCTAAAGTGCACAGAGCCAGACCCTGGACATACTGTGTATTGTGATTCAAATCACTGGTGTGAGGGAGAAAAAAGAGCAAGATAAGCAATGGAAACAGGAATACACAAACAAGAAGCAGCCCTGAATGTTGTATTAAAGAGGGACTCATGAGGATATAGTACATTATTAAGAGGAAGGATTTGATAAAGAACAAGCAAAAAGTGTATTAGAGAGGGGAAACAACAGTTATGTTAAAGCAGCTAGGGCAGGATTTGGAAACATGTCTGCATCACCCAGCTGCTTCACATCAAGCACAATGCAATATCTTAAAAGCTAAATATTCAATATATTAATCTTGTTTGACCTTCACTTACTTTTTAATGCAATTTGTCATTAGTAGATGAACATCCTGTCTCTCATCCAATAGCAGCATAGCTCCCAGATAACCTATTCGTTTGTCAGTGAACTTCTGGGATGCAATCAGCTTTAGACACTCCAGCTTAAAAAGAACAAAAGAAACAACAACAAACAATTTAGTTACGGCATCTAGTGTAGAAACTCCAAAACATTATAAATCACTGCCAATCTAAAGATCTTCTTAGGTGCATTTTGTGCTCCCAGTTAAGCCGTCAACAAACCAACCTGCCCAAAGTGTGCCGGGTAGCCCAACATGTGCATATAAAGTAGCTTTGCCACATTTCTGCAACGGTATGTATTGTCTTCCTCTCTAAAGGACGAGCGAATAGCAGCGCACTCTTTCTGGATCATCTCACGCTCCTCTGCCTGGGTGCGCGCAGTCCTGATGGTCCGGATGAGCTCCCGGAGTCTGATCGGAGCTGGCATTCTCTGGAAAACGCACATGATAGAAAAATGGAGGTAAAGATTTGACTCAAAGAAGCCCAATTATTCATTCATTAGGGCTAGGACGGTATGCTTTCCTCCCGATTCAATGCTTTTATGGTTTATTTGAATGACCATGTGAAGGATGAAGAAGTTGACTGATGACAATGTCTACAAACTATATCAGAAGCCATTTCCCCCAAAAAATTCATTTCACATGTGAGTCACTTTTTAAGATGTATTCATCAGCAGCAATATATTGGAACCAGTTAAAAGATGAAGCATTTTAATCAAGAAAAAAATGTTTGTTCGGCACAACATAGTAGCCTGACCCTAACCATTTTTGTTTGCTATCATACTGGGACAAGATAAGTATTAATTTAAAAAAAAAACAACAAAAAAAACAAAACACCAACCTTGATTTAAATATTGTGAAACAAAAAAATATAAATAAACACATTTATGTGAATTGATTGTTTTTTCCCCACTGCTGGTATTCACAGTTGCTTTCTTTTTTAATATAAAAAAATTAAATCAAAAACAGCAGTGAGATTCAAGCAGGGTAGCTTTGAAGAACACACTAGAAACGGATTTAAAAAACTAATGACAGCAACATGTCTAGTTGTGAAAATAAGTTTTCTGGTTTAAGAGAACGCTTTTGACATGTTAAACAATGTCTTCCATTTTAACACAACTACTGGCTCAAGCTAAAGGTAACAACAGCATGTTTTTATGATCCTCATGACACAAAATTCCACATGAAGGCAAGCCAGTTCAGTTTGATTATTAGGCAGGGCAGCAAAATATTTACAGATCTGGGTGCAAGTTTTGTTTGACTTGAAACAATTTAAAGCATACTCCTTTCAAGACTTAATTATGCAAAACAGAGTAGCAGAAGCATTTAAGCAAGAGAAAGCCAAAAACCGGCTGCAAAGGATGCTGAACAAAGTAGTAAATGAAATAATTAAACTTTGTCCCACAACAAGATTTTACCTGTAGTTGGTAATCCTGTTATGAAACACTTTGTTATCCCTGCCATTCGGTCTGAATGGGGCGAGGCTTCGAACAGAGCACTGACGAGAGGGGGTGGAGCTTACAGTAAATTTAGCTAGCCCTCCAACATTACCAACTCTAGCCTTAAATGCCTCATTCTGCCAAGTGTGCATGTGATGTCTGTAGATGGACAGTGAACAGAGTGCAAGACGACATGACACTGAATGGAGTCTGAAGTTTCCAGAGAAGTACATCATTACTTACTTCTAGTGGAAATTTAGACATGAATAAAAAATTAAGTATATTTCGTGAATATTCAGAATAGAAAACATGATTTTGACTTTAACGTTTTTAAATTTTGGCAGAAAGCTAATAAACTTGCCATGTTTTTAAAATGATGCGAAATCATATTGCGTCACCGAACCAATCCACCTTAGAGGAATGTCCGAAGACGCCGACGCCGGTTATGGGTCAGACCGGGACGCACTGCCAGCTTTGACCAGGAAATCGTCCTTCCTTAGGAATGGTGTGATCATTTCCGAATGTCACTGCCCTCACTCTTGTCTCTGTCGGTGTTTTCACGTCTGCACATCGAAGAACAGTCTACTGTAATGCGATCACCGGTCAGGGTTACCCAGAAAGCTGGCCGCACGCTTTACTATTTAGCAAATGGACGTGCTTCACAACACATTTATGGGGTTAAGTGTGGATAGTTTTTATCCAAAAACGAGCCTGTGTGGACGCAGTTTTTTTCTGCAGGAAGGGGGGGGAAATATTCGGTTTTTTAAAAACCCAGCTACGTGTGTACATGGTATAAGCTTTTCATCAGAGAACATAATTATGCAGCTCAACTAAAGAAATTATGGTAATTACTTGCAGAGCAAATCCATTTTCTCTTCCGTGTCCAATCTTAACTGCATGTCTGATTTTGTAATAGGGAAAAGAATACCTTTTTACCAACAGGAGAAACCTTCAGAGAAATCTTGTTTGTGATGTACAAATGGACGGTGCTCCACAACTTTTTCCTCATGTTTTTTATAGTTTAATTAAACAAGAAACAGCTTCACTTCAGACTTCCCTACATTTTAAATGACTGAGCCCATTGTGAACACACTTTAAAAAAAAAATAAAATAAAGAATACTACAGTGTAATCCATCCATTTCTGTTGCACTTACAAGCAACAATACTCAAATCGGCCCTACGAGTGCCACAATCCTGCAGGTTTTCAATATATTCCTGCTTCAATACAACTGACTCAAATGAATCTTACAACTAGGCATGCAAATTATCGAGTAATTCATTAATCGATAGTTGTTTGATCTTATCGATCGATGATCGATTAATTGATAAGCGGCTATTTTTCTGAAATAAATAAGTGCACAGTCGGTTAGAAGCTACATAAACTTCTTAAATAGTACATTCATAAATAGAACAAAAATGAATATGACTACCTTAAAACTAAATTAGTCTTAAAAAAATAAAATGAGGTTATATTCCGTTTTTGCAAATAAAGCATTCACAAATCAGAGATTGTTTTTTTCATAAATCTCCATTCTGATTAGAAGATCTGAAAAAATTAAGCTAATTAGCATTTTCACAAATAGAATAAAGGTTTCACAAATCACAAACTTTGATTTTATTAATGTACATCCTGATTAGAACATTTGAGTCCAGATTTGAATAGTTCAAGTATTATAGTTTTAAATAGGACCATGCAGAAAGCGGGTCTAAAAAATCCAGTGGAATTGCCCTTTACGCATTTGGCGAATCGGAGGCTAACTTCAGCCTCGTCTCTGCCTTCGTCCTTGCTTCCAATCCACGCGGGTGGTTATTGTTGTTCTAGAGGGAATATCGTATCCTGGCTCGATGTATTTTATTACTTCT
>JAVQJG010008714.1:0-13272 GCA_036024015.1 Craterocephalus amniculus
TTTAATGTTTTTCTAAGTCTCAACAAACTATGAAGTTGTCTAAGCCCACACTCTCTGAATCCTCTCCTCAGTGTCCGACTCATGGCTTCTTCTGCTCCGCACAACTTCTCCTGGGTGGAGCCAGGCAAACTGGCCGGACTGGCCTTGCCCAGGATGGCGTGTGAATACCAGTATCTGCTGGACAATGGTATCAAACACCTGGTCTGCCTGTGTGAGAGGAAGCCTCCGTACCATGACTCATGCCCAGACTTACAGCTTCACCACATTAAGATAACAGACTTCACTCCTCCTTCACCGAGTCAGATCGACAGATTTCTCTCCATTGTGGACGAAGCCAACTCGAAGGGCGAGGTACGGTTTTATATCCACATGCTGCAGTGGTTTTGCTTATAAAGTATTTTAATAAGTCTCATTTCCATAGCGCTGCATGAGTTTTATGTGACTTTGTGAAACTCCAGGAACAGCAGCAGCAGGGAAAATTATTTCTCAGCCAAAGCGCATGAATAAAAAAAACTATTCTGCAACTTTTTCTTGAAGCAACTGACTTACTCAGCATTTTTCCAAAGTTACTTTGTCACAAATTGAGGCTACTATAACTTCAATTAACAGACTTTACTGATAGTTACACAAGAACAGGTAAATAGTCTATGTACACATACATGCCTGACCACAAAGTCATGCAGGGTGTGTGCTGCGTTACAAATGACTGCAGCAAATAAACACTGTGCTGTTCTTTATCAGGGTGTGGCCGTCCACTGCATGCATGGTCACGGGAGAACTGGGACCATGCTGGCCTGCTACCTGGTGAAAACGAGGAAGATTTCAGGAATCGATGCGATCAAGGAAATCCGCAGAATGCGAAGCGGTTCCATCGAAACTCACGAACAGGAGAAGGCGGTGGTGCAGTTTTACCAGCGCATCAAGTAACTTCAGCCAAAGGAGGGAAGTTGGTTTTTTGAAAGAAGGAAATATCTTTACTTTTTTTAAAAATAGACATAAAACAACAAGTGCTAAGGTTGCATCTAAATTTATTCTTTACGATCTGGTGAATGGAAAATACAATAAATGATTATCACGTTAGTAAAAACATCTGGGTGTCCTGGACATCTATTCGGAGTTTAAACATTGACATTTCTTATACAAACAGCTACGTTTACATGGTACTGCCTACATATTATTGCATTTCTCTATTTAAACTTTAATTTTTCTGTCTTTTTCTGGGGTTTAACCTTTATTTTATGCACTGAATGTCAGGGAGAAGAGACGCTGACGCTCCCTGAACGGAAGCTTTTCAGGAGCAGACACACTCTTCTGTATTTTCTCCTCCTGGTTTCTGCAAGATAGACAAAGAGCAGAAATACTTGAATTTATCCACTGCAGGGACAGAAACAGTCAATGCTGTTTTAAAATGAATTTATGGAGCGTAATGTGCAGATTTATTTTACTCAGGGATTTTCTTTCCAGTTCAAGCTAAAGAATCAAATAGCTTTCATGTCCTGGACATTTCTGTCATTGAGTTGAACTCTTCTGTGCCATAAACTGTACTCACGCTTCTGACGCCACTTTGTGAACACCACTTGCTCTTTGATCTGACAGAAATATGGAAATAAAGTCATGATCAGAAATGATTTAAAATGTATATGCACGCTCTGTTTGGAATGAATAAATCGGACAGTGAAATTTGAAACGTGTTTGTGAGTTATTACCGGCCTTGGCCTTGTCTTCATGGAAGAGACGATTCCCAGTCTGTTTTTTCTCTTCTTTCCGTTCCAAGTTGTCCTTCCCACCACAACTTGTCTTGTTCTAAACTTGGAAGAAAATATTAATTAGATGGAAACCAACAGTTTTTAAATAAATAACATTTTCCTCACCAACCTCAGCTTGTGGCGTTCTGTCCTCCAGCTGCTGCGGGGTGGCCGTCATCTCCAAATCCTCCTCGTCGTCCTCATCCTCCCCGCTCTGCTGCATCTCCTGCACCCTCTTCTGAAACTGCCACTCTAAGCTCAGCCTCCGCAGCCTGTCGTTCTCCTCGGCCGTGCGCTTGGCTTTGGCCTGCAGCTCCTGCACCTCCTCCTGCAGGTGCTCCACCGCCTCAAGCCTCCGCTGCTTCGCCAGCTTCTCCTGGGCTTCCCTCCTCCAGGGGTCGCACAGCGCCAGGGGGTCTTTCTGCCTCGCAGGGTCTGTGCTATTCCTCTGCTGAGGGACATCTTCTTGGAAGGAAACGTGTTTCGTCGGAGTGATGCTCACTTGGGGTTTCTTTGGTTTGCTCATGCATGTGGCTGATCTCTGCTGCTGAGGCTGAGGTAGCCTCTGAGCTGCAGCTGCCGGACAGGCGTAAATATAATCCGTTTGGCTGTGGGGACTCGGTGTGTGCCCGCTGACTTTAAGTGTTTGGCTCATCTTCACAGCTAACAAAGAGGAACTCAGCTGGAAGGTGGTGAGCGGAGGATTTGACTGTGTGTTTGCCGCTCTGGTTACAGGGATGTCGATGCGTATCGGCTGGATTGAAGGTGTGGGTGTGGACTGCTGGGAAAAAGGCATTCTCCAGATGCCAGCGGCACTCGTGCGGCCGCTTTGCGGTTGTTTTGTGGGAGAAAGATTGGAGAGGATGTCATGAGTAGAAACACTTGAGCGAATGGGGAAGGAGGAGTAGTGACTTTGAGTTTGCTTTGCTCCCTGGTCCTTTAGCTGCCATGCGTTCTGCCTTTTGTCCAGCAGGGGGCCTCCACTGTCCACGCACAGGTTCTCCTGTGAGAGGGCTTGACGCTTTAAGGGAAAATAAAAAGCTTTCAGGACCATATATTCAATTGTTTTTGTACAATTTTTCTTTTGTTGATGTTAAATAATTTGAACAAATCCTTATTTTGTGCCTGAGGAACATGGTGACATACCATAAACGCTTTCTTGCTGCAGCTCTGTTCGTCTAAAGGTCTCAAAGATGTTTTGAAGGCTTGTTGTGGTCGGCTTATTTCAGCCAAGCTCTTGTCCTTGGATTTGGGGTTTGGAAGAGTCAGATATTCTCTATGAAATGTCTAGATGCAAACGCAAAGGGAAAAATTTGTTTAACAGTTTCTGAGTGTTTGGTCTGGTAAAATGATTATTCCAACACCTAAATCCGTGTAATACTAAACTTTATCTTTTACGAATCTATGTGTGGATGGAGAATTCTTCTTGTTTAAGAATAAGCTGAATCTTAGGAAATAATCTTATATAAGCCTCACTTCAGTGCAAAGGTTGATGGTGGAAACAGAAGTGACGTTTCCTCTCGCGTCGGGGTCGGCGGGTTCATGTCCATCCTCCAGGCACAGGTCTGCTAGAACAAGCAGACAAAAGTACCAGAGCTGCTTCTCTGACTCACCCGCGTTCATTAAGTGTTTTTTACATTAAGGAATACATGTTACAAAAGCCCAGCAGCCATCTCTGATCAGAATGGAAGTTCACTCACCGGTCATGTTGGGGTTGGAGCGGTAGAGCTGTCTGTTCCTCTGCATCACATGCTCCTTCTTTTTCCTGCTGCCTCCGTGGAGCCGCTCTGACAGGCCAAGATCCACGACACAGTACAGCACGGGGGTGTTTTCACTTGGCTGAGCGCATTCTCCGTTGGATTGTGAAACAACAGAAGGTTTTAATTAGGTACCAAAGGACGGAGAGGGGGAAAAACTGAGGTCTGACTGTGTAAAAGTTTCCTACTTGTAGTTGCTTCACTCAGCAGCGCCTCGAGACCGTGGTAGCTCGCTCCGAGCTTTGCAACCTGTAAGGTCACAACCGGGCCAGTTTGCATCATAATGGCTGCTGCCCTAAATAAATGTAGGATTAATGAGGTTAGGGAAGGTGTTTTGTTTTTGTTTCAGGGCTTTTAGATGCTATCAAGCAGCTAATAAAAGCATGTTAATGTTTATTTACAATGTAAAAATTATTCATTTTAGCATAGTAACTAATTATTGTCTCATAGTGTTATGCACTGAACCATCTGGTAGCAGTCAGAACTCTCTATTTTCTGATGGCTGAAGGGGTCCGTGATGACAGGGAAGTTTTAAATAATATCAAACAACCCTCAAAAATATTGTTTTTATATCATGCCATGTCAGAGAGAAAAGCAGGTTTTACATGCAGGCTACACTTGTTACTTTCCTTTAAACCGGGTGATGTCCTGCACTGGACTGTAGCAGCAGCTCAGATGCCAGTAAATCAAACAGTCTGACTGATTACATGTCTGATCGCATGACTGATTATTGGTACAGTTTAAAAAATAAGTCAATAAGTCCTAACCAGGGATGTCAATCATACAGCCCGGGGGCCAAAAGCGGCGCACCAAAGGCTCCAATCTGGCCCTCAGAATGAGTTTGGTCAAAGTTACTCCAATCAAAATGTGAATTACTGATTTTTTTTTGTTCCAGACACCTGCAATAAAATTTGTGATTGTTTTAGATCCATTGTGATCTGTTAGCTGTAATACTTGTGATTAAGCAAATACTTAGAATTAAGTAAATATGTACATAAATGAATAAATATGAAAGATTGAGTGCAAAATAATATAAAATAGGTTTATTCTTGAGTAAATTGTGTTAATAAAAACTGTCAAATTTAAAAATCATATTTACTGTATGCTAAGATAACATTGTTTAAAGAATAAAAAATGTAAATATCTGAATGTATTAAATTGTAAATGTGTTGCTGACGAAAATATCATGGAAACTGCTTTTTTTTTTAAAGAAAACGCTGCTTGTTCATAGTGTTTTCTAAAAGTTTAGACCATTTAACAGGTGATTTGTTCTTTCTTTCACTAAAACAAAAGGAAAAATGTTTCTAAGATTATTATGCTGTTAATTTACCAGTCCGGCCCACTTCAGATTAAATTGTGCTGCATGTGACCTAAATTAACATTTCCCCAGCAATACATCAGGCTGTGGTGTAGCTACCTTTCTTGGCTGATTCCAACCAGATTGTGTCCATCCACACTGAGCAGCTGATCTCCAGCTGCTAACTTCCCGTTCTGCACAAGCAGAGATGCACATCATTTAATGCAATCCTTCCTCATGTAATAACATAAAAATGCATCTTCTGTGTGTAAGTCCTGATGTTCAGCTGGACTCTCACCATCTCAGCTGGTCCTCCCTTGACTATAGATTTAATATAAATCCCAAGGTTACCCTGCCCTGCTCCCTGTGGCAAAGACAAGAAAGAGGAGGCTGTTCATTCACGGAGAACTCTGTGAATTTACTTTTCATGATTAAATTTCACAATGTTCTGCCAGATTTTACTGAGTCACCTTGGCAGCTACAATGCTGACTCCCATCCCGCTGTTCAGAGGCTTGTGTAAAGTTATGGTCTCAATCTCTGGCTGGCGGGGCGCTGCTGCCTATTCAGAAAATTAGGGGGGCGAAAAAGCAGAATTTTATCTCACTGTTAAATCATATTTTGGTATAACTTAAAGTGCTGAACAGAATCAGTTTTTCCTCACCAGATGTACTCCATCCTTAGCGGGAGCAGAGTTTTTGAAGTACACAGTCCAGTCGCCTTTGGAGTTTGGCTGAGATGTTAAAGAGCAAAGACCTGAGGACGTGAGATGTAATGAAATACAAATTCTAAGATTCAGGGTCACAAACAGTTCATCCCAGGCATTGAATTTCACAATCTCATACCTTTCTGGCAAATTGGCTCCAAAAACTCTCTAAGCCCCTGAGGGATTCCTCTCACAGTGTCACAGGAATATCCTCCCTCCGGAAGCAGGAAAGGCAGGTGCAGGTCCAGGCTCTCCTCCATCTGGATGTCGCGTCCTTCACTCTGAATCAGGTTATCCGCTGAGGCCTCGGCAGCCCTCGCCACAGCATCGATCAAATCCTGCAGTGAAGATGACAGACACTGAGGCGGCAGAAATGATTCAGGAAAAGGTCAAGTCAGTGTACACGCAGTCGATTGAAATTTGTCATTGTGTGACAAGGATCCAGAGAGGGGGCATCCAATCTGCCTGCTGTGAGTCTAAGCAGAATGATAAAGATAACCCTGGACTTTGACTTCCCTGCAGAGGTGTAACATCAGATCCATGTTGTAATAAGAGAGAGATAATGATGAACCAGACCGGTGAGATCTGGAGGCTGTAAAAGGGCTCTTAAGTTTAGTTGTTTTCAGAAAAAATAAGATGAATACTCATATTTCAGAAGACTTCTTCTGCTGCTTCTGCTGCACTTCAACTAATACGTATATTTGACACATATTGAGTTCATTTTGAGGTTAAGTATTACCAATTAAAAACATATAATCATTATATTAAATTACTGTATCAAAGAACAATTTATCATATAATGCAAAAAAAAAATACACATATTCCTTTTTTCCATTCTTTTGGATGTGTTTTTTGCTTGAAATAAATGCATTCATTCATTCATTTATATGTATATGTATATGTTTCTATACATCTTTGACAATTAGGATAGTTCGATGCATCTTTGAGTCTAAATAACAGCAGGTGTATCATTGATGTGACTGATGAAAGTAAAATTAATATCTTATTGAAACTTAATGCAAAACTTTTATTGAGGCATTGTGTAGCATAGAAATTATTTCCTCCCAGATGGAAATAAGAAAGAAAAACAAAAAAATAATTACTTTTTAGGAAATTTTGAGTGGAAGTATAAATAAAGGTCATCATCCCTCTGTGAAGGGTTATAAACAAACTTAGAATATAATAATTATTTTTCTGTGATTTAATCACAGTTATGATAGTTAAGCACCCATTCATTATTTTATATAATATTATTATTAAAATTATCACTCTTCCTGTAGAATCATTGTTTGATTGACAGGCAAAAAGGGATAAAAAGAAAATTATGAATTGTAAACCAATTAAGTAATAATAATCACCATCATAATCAATTTTACATTATTCATTCATTCATTCATTCATTCGTTCGTTCGTTCGTTCGTTCATTCATTCAATTGTGTTTAAATCAGCAGTTCATTTTAATAGTAATGGTAATTGAAATGGGAGTGTTTGGCAGATTGGCAGCAAGATTGCTGCTGCCCATTCACAAAAAAAATAAGATTTTTCCTTCCGTATGGTTTTTGACAACCCGAGTCTCAAAAATTTCAGTAATAATGAGAAAAACTGGGTGAGAACTTCCTGAGAACAGTCACAGGGGAAAGCGTTCACCTGAAGCAGCTGTATTTCATCCTAACAAAGTCTCCGACAGGCTGCCTGAGATTTAAAATAAATAAATGAATGGTCTCGCCTTAAACCACTTCCACATCCCACATCCAGCTTGTCATATTGTGCTCAAAACTGGCCTCCAGTCATTTTAAGGCTCATATTGAAACCAAAGTTTGACTGATCGCCAGCCATGATGAGCTGCCATTTATAGTCCCAGTGACATTTCTTCTCACATGTTCGAGAAAATATTAGAGCAATATTTCGTCAAAAAGCAGCGGGGTAATGTGTCAACTCACTTCACTATCCTTCATGTATTATTCATTATCATATTTATCTGTGTAAATTATTCATGCTATTGTAAATCGATGTTGCTGCCTTCATGTTCTGTGGCTGAAGCTCCTGCTACTTTCAAAAAGCGAAGGCTTGAGCCAGATGCTCCTAAAATACTCCAAATATCACCACTGCTTGATCGGTAATGGTGCTTTGAATTATATGTGCCACTTTTTTGATATAAAGAACAATGAAAATCTCTTGGACATGGCTTCAGGAGGAGTGAAAGTACTCACAGGGGGGATGTGAGGCTCATTGGTTGCATAGAGGTAGCCAGACAGCAACATCCGCAGCTGCAGTGAGTTCAACTTGAAACAGGTACTCTGAATGTCCTTGGCATCCTGCATTGAGTACTTATTCATGGTCAGGAGCGTGGTTGCCTAGAAACAGCCAGGCAGTACTATTTTAGCGTCTTGAAAGAGACAAAGAGACATATTCTTGCACTCTGTAAATGAAAGCTGAGAGTTCTCAGTGTTCTGTATTATCTTTCAAAGAGATGCAGATTATAGCAGAGCAGAGAAAAGCACGATTCAGGCTGAGCTTATTAGTGGAATAAGTAACATCAGCTCAAGCTTTGTTTTTACAAGAGTTCGGACATGCAGTAACACCTGTATGATGTGTCCCAGGTGGCAGTCGGCAGCCAGCTCCAGGCCCTGCCTCTCCGCCCAGGCTTCGATGGCTGTGAGCCGCTGGCGCAGAGCCGATCCCCAGTAGTGGGATCGCAGACCCGGGGCGCTGGCTTCTGGGCTCATGAGCTGGTTAAAGAGCCAAATGCTGATGAAATGGAAAAGGTGGGAAAAGAGCTGAATGGTGAGGGCGGGGTTGACCCGACAGCGGCGCAGCAGAGACATGGCATTCATCAAGGTGTTCAGCACCATCTCTGTAAGAGTGAGACAAAGCAAAATGTTCACAGCTGGGATCAAAATGGTATTAATCTCTGGAAAAGGATCAGTTGTACCTATTCCAGCTGGCAGGGCTCCGTGTTGCTCAGGATCAATCAGGAAAGTAGGTAAATGTTTTCTTAACTCGTTCTGTAGACACTGTAGCAGGAAACTTTAGGGAATGAAAACACATTAAATACGGATGAAGCATCTTAAGGAACATAGCTAAGCTAAATTATTCTATTCAAACATGTTTTGTGTTCTAAAATCCAGGATTGTGAAAAAAGTAAAGTTGTATAAAGTAAAGGTGGATGTACTGTAGCACAGGGAACAAGTACATCAACAAATGCATAATTTAATCCTAAATAATATATTCAAAGTAGAGTTGGAGCAACATCTGCAAAGATCTGTGACATATTTTTCCATGAAGTTCTTGATTATTTCAGAAGGACCCCATCAAACCACAAACTTGGGCTGAAATCACCTGTGTTTAGTGTATCTTGAAATTAAAAGAATAAAAAAATTAATGTTAATGAGCGGGAATCCTGCATAACCTCTGAATATGAAAACAATCTTCAAAACTATAGTAATTCCTCTCCATAGATGCTAAACTCAAAATGTCAACTTAAAGGGATGCTGTGTAATCTCACAGCCTAATGTGAGTAATAACGGATGCTTTCTGGGGTCAATTCAGTGTTTGACACCTGTCAGTGTCCTGAGGGGGAAGCCCTCTTCAGAAACCAGAAATGCAGCTTGGTATGAGCGAATCCTTCTCTCATGGATCATGTGACCTGCAGCTTTCGCTCTCCAGCTATAAAACACATTGGGCTGAGCTTCATGCTGCCTTTTCTTCAAAAGTTAGTCAAATCTGAACAAAGTAAGATGGAGTCTGAGGAGCCTTGCAAGAGAAAGACTGTTTGACTTTGCAACAATGTCATGTGACCTGTGGGAAGTTACAGGTTTAGCCCCCTAGTGGCCAAAAGTTACACAGTGTACCTTTAAATCAGGCTTTAAACAGGTGACAGCATCCCAAGTTTGGACTATGTATGTTTACTCAACAACCACATTTTTAGGTCCTAGGTTTAAATGCCTTTTTTCCTTCAGAACTGTCTTATTTCTTGTTTTCATAGATCCAACAAGGTGTTGATAACACTCTTCAGAGGTTCTGCTCCATATTTACATGACAGCATCACACACTTGCTACACATCCATTATGAGAATCTCCCGTTCCTCCACATCCCAAAGCTGGAATATATAACTGAAGCCGATGGACTTTTATCTTAACTATTTAAAACATATATTCCTGTTTTGTCTTTGTCTGAAAGTTAAAAGGTTAAGGGGCCCACAGTGTGCCAAAATATTTCTCCTCACAGTATTACACCACCAGCACCCTGAAGGATAGGTCTATGCTTAAATTTAATTATTTATTGGAAATTTATTGTTATTTCCACCAAATTCTGACTATCTTATCAGACCAGTCGACATATTTCCATCTTCTTTTTTCCAGTTTTGGGGAATCTGTGTGGATTGTACTCACGGTTTCCTTTCCTTATTAATCAGAAGTGGCATCAATTCTAAAAGTTTAGATCACCAGTTTCTGAAACACTCATACCAACAAATATGCCATATTTGGTTGCTTAAATCTCATTTCAACTCTATTCTTCATCCCCAGCTGTAACTTCAGCAGGTCATCTTGACTAAGCCTACATGATGCAGCGGGTTGCGGCCATGTGATTGGCTCATTAGTTATCTGTGTTGAAAAAATGTTGCTTATAAAGTGACCAGTGAGTTTACATGGATGTATGGATCTGCATCAAAATCATTTTTGGACCATATAAGCATATTCTACAGACAGTTTATATGGGTAAACTGGATGAGAAGTCTTATGCAAACTACAGGGGAGGAAGTGATGGTGATTAGATCTGTGTTGGGCTGTACCTGTAGGCTCTGTGCACCTGCTGGGACAGGTCCAGCTGACTCTGCTGTGTTAGCAGGCTGAGCTCTTTGTCATGTTTGAGGAAGTTCAGCAGCTCAGAGGAATTGGCCATCCAGAAGGCAAGGGCCCCTGCGATGGCTTGCTGCCTCTGCAGACGCAAACACAGCTCACATTGCAGCATCATACACACAAATCTAACTCGGAGGTGCCGGCATTTAAAAAATCCAGACAGGGAATTAAAACTAAAAATAAAAACTTAAATGAATAAAAACAAATTAAGTAAAGCTTTCATGAACTTGCCAGGATAACCTTCCCTGTCATGGCTGCCATTGTGTTTGTGATTAAGGTTGCAGGATGTGTGCGTTGAGAAGATGAAGAGCCTGGTGTGTTAAGGCGTCGCAAAGCAAACCGGCCCGCGGCATACAGGATGTAAGCAGGTGAGAGCTTGAAATGGACGGTGGAGCTGTTGGTGTAATTAATGACTGCAGACAGGAAGGGCTCCTCGGCTGCAACGTAAAAAACACCAGCAGGGGGCAGGATGGCATTATGAGACAGGAAGGTAATGTGCTTTCAACTGGGGGTATGAGACAAAAAAGAAAGAAAAATCACAGAATGAAGACAAGGTGTGGTTTTGTTTCACACTCACCGGTATCACAGAAGTGAATCTCTATTGGTAATCGGGGCTGAGCTGGACAGACTAAATGACATGAATGTGAGAAAACCTGCTTCTTTATCATGTACACACTGTTTTATGCAGAATAAAACCTTCATGCTGTTCAGTATTACTTACTACCAGGAGCCTGCCTGTGTTTTTGAGTCTCTGTGTTGTTGTTCAGTAGGTCTTCTGTGCATCTGGATTTTCATTTTAAAGGTAGGATGTTAATCTTTAGCACAACAGGCCTGCGACCATCAGCCTGGAAACAATCAAACCTTTTACCTGTTCTCATCCTCTGATAACATGTCTGCTGCGCTGGATTTGCTCTTCTCCTTTGTCTTTCCTTTTCGTGACAGCGTCCTCTTAAAGGTTTGAAAAACGCCTCCTTTATCCTTCTCGTGACAGCTTTCCCTCTTTGTTCCACATGAACAGAGCAGA
Organism: Craterocephalus amniculus; assembly: GCA_036024015.1. NCBI lineage: Eukaryota > Metazoa > Chordata > Actinopteri > Atheriniformes > Atherinidae > Craterocephalus > Craterocephalus amniculus. The sequence goes on from JAVQJG010008714.1 coordinate 11,388, forward strand.
TACATATGAGTGAAAGTCATCATTCAGACTCTTTATTTTTCAGGGTTATTAGTTTCCAGATTTACCTCCAAACTGTCCTTGTCTTTCTTTAGCACAAAACGTCCTTCTCTGTTGTCTGATTTCCAGCTTAGCTGCACTGCTAAAGGCCTCTCATCCAGATGCAGCTTGCGCTCTTTTGTAACATGAAAACATAGAAAGGGTTTTATTATATTTTTGGAGCAACTAAAACGTACAAAGAAATGTGCTATAAAATAATCTTTGGTCTAATTGCTGCTACTTGATAAACTGCAGTTAAAACCATGTCAGTGGCAGAAGGAAATATCATCCTCTGTTTCAGTGTGAGACATTTTAAACCAGGAAACTCTGCAAACTCCATCAGGTGAGTCCAGATTTCGATGAGACGGATGCTGCTTTTCTAAAACAACTCTTCTATATACGACAGCTAAGTCGGTTATTCGTAAAGTACTTGAGAAGCTTTTCATCGTGTTCAGAATGAGCCGTCCTCATGTGGCTTCATTCTGTTAGATGCTGGTAGCTTGAGACATACGACACACTGTGGTCTCTCTCCATTACCATTAGCTGGCCATTACCTGCTCAGGTTCAGGGCAAGAAATGCCTTTTATGAAAACAAGTGACATATCCTATTTTTTCTGAGGATTTCTTCCTTTTGTTGTATATTGTTTTGCTATTTCACTCTGTTTCATTCTTCTTAAAGCTTTCTGCACCCTGCTGTAATGTTTCTAATGTTTTTATGTAAAGAACCTTGCAGTGAAATGGATTGTGCATGAAATGTGCAACACAAATAAACTTGCCTTTTCCTTCTTTCTAGCTGAAATTCCTGTTGATGATTCATCATCATTTGCCCACTGCTGCTTTCACAAATTGGTCCATGTTTTGCTAACAGAGCAAAAACTAGCAATTTTTTTTAGTTTATTAATTAAGCAACTGCAACTCTTTTCACTAAGCTGTAAGCACTGACTTCATTTCATAAAGCTGCAGAGTGTACAACTTCAACATCCACCTACATTCTTTATTCAAGATAGCATCACTGTGTGTTATTATGTGACAACATCTACACATTTAGTTGTTTATATGGAGGAAAACAGCAGCAGCCAACTGAATTATTATATAGGAAGATCTTAAGTTTTTTCTTCGCTCTCCATTTGTGACTGTTTGTGAAACACACAGTATAAATAAACTTTACTTACTTATTTACTGTCTACTAAATGCATAATTACAGTTTTAAATTTATTACAGTGGTGCTGCTTAGTCCAAAACATCAGCTTACAGATGTATTGTCACCAGTTTTCTAAATGCTAGTTTATGCCTTGTCAATCCAAACTTAGAACCACAGGCTAATTTTTGTTGAGTATGTCCCATCAGTGAGGAGAAAACATGATATCAATCCAGATCTAAGTCCAGTTTTTCTCACCTTGCTTACCTTTATTTGTGTGGATCTCATATAGGGAATAACTGGTTGTCAGCATTTTCATATCTGGTCTGAATTTCTCTGAAAGAGTGTCAATGACCTCTTGAGTGGAAGAGCTGCTGCAAACACGGAGGCACTTTGTGGCCACGTTTCCCTCTATGTGATCCTCAAAGTAGAAGCGGATGACACCGTGAAACTTCAGGTTCTGGAGGAAACAGGAGACAGTCAGTGTGTCCTCAGTGGGAATTTACTCTTAAAACAAACAAACAAACAAAAAAAAACTAAAACACTTTTAGCCTTTTCATGAAATATTTGAAACCATAATGTACATAAGGCCGTCCTCTTCCGCTTATCCGGGGTCGGGTCGCGGGGGCAGCAGCCTAAGCAGGGAAGCCCAGACTTCCCTCTCCACAGCCACATCAGCCAACTCATCCGGGGGGATCCCGAGGCGCTCCC
>JAVQJG010008738.1:0-12484 GCA_036024015.1 Craterocephalus amniculus
CACCCTTTTGCACTTTTATGCACAACGCAGATGCAGGTGTGTTGATTGTTCATCAGTGTTGATTGTTTGTGCATCTCTGATGGTGACAGCACTCAGTCTGGGGACGTTTTGTTTTCACATTTATGTATTAAAACCGTTTCCCAGCGTCCCCTCTAAGTGCCGCCAAAGCATCAGTGATTGTAGATTTGTTCGTACGCCAGCTATGAAGTTGACGTGAAGCACCGCACATTTCCACGATCAAGTCAGTCTTGATACATCCCAACTTTACCGTGACAATAATCGCACGCCACGTTTTTGTGCGTACGAACGCTTTGTACATGAGGCCCCTGGTGATCTGGTTCCCACTCTGCCAGTCTGTCCTCAGCCCAAGCACCTGTGACTCATAATCAATCATACGGGTAACAATACAAGGGCCGTTTATAGAACTACACTGCTGGTCAGCATCCAAATATCCGCCATGTTCCAAGGCCGGTGAAAAGGCTGACACAGCAGACTGCTGTTCCCTCAGATCCAGTATCAAGCTTAACAGTGGCTTTCCACAGGCCCTGGCAATGAAAATGGGCTGGACAACGGCCCTCAAGGGCCGGAGTTTGACTCCCAGGTGGACACCTGCTCCAGCAGTGCCGACTCCTTTCCTCCAGCCATATCTATTCCTTTTGAGGACACAATTATTTGTTTTAATGGACGTTTTATTTATTTTAGGCTATTCAGGTTACTGTGTTGTTCTTTCCATTCAAAGGAACTATGGTATGTGGTCCCTGAATTATGACTTAATAGTCATATTTACTGATTTCTCATGCATTTTTTATATCCATTTAATTAAAACAGGATTCCATGTCCATGCACCATAATCCAAGATAAGCACTTAATCCTGCTTAGATTCAGGGCAGCTGTGTGTTTACCTCCCTTTGGAGAAATCTGAATAAACTTTATTGTTTTCAGAAAAAAAATTTGTCACGGACAATGTGGCAGTGCTACCATCTCAGAAAATGGTCTGTCCCTATAAAGCCCTTTTCCAGTCTTGACCTCTCACATGTCACATTCACAGCATTTCTTTTGCTGCATGCTAAATGCTGTCCTCCTTATTTATTCTGACCTCCTTTTAGATTACTTTCATACCCCGATAGACACATCGGGAGGCAACTTGGGGTTCAGTGTCTTGCTCATGGGCAATGTAGTCAGGGGAAGGCTGGAGTAGATGCAATGACTTTCTGTTTGGCAGGTGACTGCTCTTACTCCTGAGCCACGACAGAATAGTAGCACCAGGCAGCCACATGGATTTCTGCCACATCACAATAGCACAAAGTGAGATTATTCTGTAGAAATAAACCCAAATAAACAAAAATAAAATAGTGTTAAAAAATATCAATCAGTAAAAACAAAATTAATTTTTAAGAATATCAGGTAGTTTGTTGAGAGATGTCAAACTTTAAACTATTTGCAAGAAATTTTTTGTATCATTTTAGAACAATGTTCTTTATAGATGAATTCAGGAACCAGTGCGATGCGCAGTTAAATCCTGCCTCTCTTACTGACAGATGCTGAGCTGTGAGAGACTGAAAGTCTGCGACTCCAAGATGTCATCATCACACAATGAGCTGACATTTCCCATGTATATTCTATAAAGTTATTAATAGGTTATAAGGCCTGAAATTATTATGTCATTATTGATATAATCGTTATTATTATTAGCAATAATATTTTCATTCATGTATCCATTTTTCCCCTCACATTAAGTGGGTACTGCTTTTTATTAACTTTTTTCTCTTTACCCTTTGATTATTTGAAAAGACACACACACACCACATACACGCAGAATCACCAGTTTTGTTGTTGTTTTTCACTTGTCTGTTATGTCTGTCAACTTCACTAAAATAAAAAAAATGACTAAAATGACTTAATGCCAGTTAAAACTAGTTAAACTGTATTTTAGATGTGAAGTCATGGATGGTAGAACAGCTCAACCAGGACACTACTGAAGACAGAACAGAAGACAAGAGATTTTACCTGAGTTACTTAATTTCAATCCTTCTGTGTGTACCTTTCAATTCTGACCTGAATTTGACCTGAAGACAGGATTTTATCGTCTTTAAGACATCGGTAGAGTCAACTCATTTCTCTCTCTTGCCAGCACAGAGATGCTCCCACATGCTTTTATTTCTAGTAGATTATTGTAATGCCCTGCTCTCTGGTCTTCCCAAAAATATTACTTCTAGTTTACAATTTCCCCAGAACCCAGCAGCACGAGATCTATAAAGGACGACAACACATTACAGCAGTTTTAAATCACTGCATCAGCTTTATTTGTTTCTGGATTGATTTTAAGTAGTTTATAAATGTCTTAATGGTCTCGGGCCTCCTTATTTATTCTGACCTCCTTTTAGATTACAAACCCTTGTGGACCCGAGGTCCTCTGGTCCTGGACTTTTAGCTGTTACCTAGTCAGAACTAAAATCTTTGGGGAGCCCTCTTCCTGTCTCTATGGCCCGAGACCCTGGGACAGCCTGCTGGAAGGCCGCATGTTTTCAAGAGGAGGTCAAGACGAACCTTTTTAACCTAGCTTTTAGCTTTAGTGGGTTTTTTTTCTTTTCATTTATATTTTATACCTGTCGCTTTCATTTGATCTTACTGTTTATCATGAACTCCAGCCGTTTCCTCCAGTGGGGATCTTTCACACCGGCAACAGGTTGCTGTAGTGGGGGACCGCCTTTGACTGGTTGGCCGGGGGTCCTGGATCTTTGATCTGGCCTCGCTGGTCTTGGGTGGGCAGGCTCCTGGTGTGAAAAGATTCCCAAAAGATTGTTTTCTCACTGCCAGAATTCCTTGAACTTGATTTGTTGCTCAGTTGAAAAGACAGAAAGGTGGGTATATGAATGTATGTCAATGTATTGTTTTATGTTTTAATACGTTTTAATATGTTTTTAATAAGTCATAAATCATTTGCACTTGTGGCTATTTGTTGTATTTAGAGTTTGAGATGTGGATTTATGCTACAAATATGGGTCCAGGTTGGAGTCTGACCTGCAAACAGAGGAAAGACTAATGATAATGTGGGGTAAGGTCTGCAGTGGAGGACCAGGTTATCCAGGGTCACTTGGTGGTGACATGTCCAGTTTAACAGGCCATCACCATCTGGTGGTGAAACAATAAAGAGCATATTGTTGCTATTCAATTTGACTATTTCTCCAGCTTTCATAGAAATTTATTTTGGTCAAACATGCATACAACATGCATGCAACATTTTAGTTACAAAAATACAGTGGGAAAAAAAGGATTTATATGATAAAGATTTATACTGAAAGCAAAATAGAAACATAAAAACTCTGCTTACGAAGTGAGAAATTGCCAGTAAATATCCTGTTCTACATCTTCTTTCCTACTATCCTTTCACTTATTTACTTCCATGATTGCTTTTCTTTAATAATCTCATTGCTAATAATGAAAAAATGGTCATGGTTATAAAATCATACATTTTCTTTGAGTACATTGTTTGAAAATCATTATTCATGGGTCCCATTACTTGTCATAATGACCTGGCACAAAACCTAATCAAAACAATGCCGATCACGTTGTTTTAAAATGTTTTTGTCTTCCTGTTGTGGTACAGAAAATTAGTTTAGTTGCTATAATCTCTGTTCATGAACGAAGCTAGAATTATTAAAATATTACATGCTGTATGCTATGTTTATGACATAGCTCTGGTTTTAACCGCTTCTACTGAAACTGGGCGTCTTTAAATGAATTATTTGTAGGTCTTGATTATATTCATTACATTGAAGTGGGAAGAGATTTTGACCAGCTCTTTGGCCTCAATATCTATCTGAGAAATACTGGACTTGTTTTCAAACTACAAGCTTACTGAGACTGTAAAAATAGTTTTCAGACCAAATAATCAGTAGAAAATTTACCTTGTGTATTGACTTAGAAATAGCCTTTCCAATTCATTTTCACCCATCCAAACATCACTCAGTACTCAGTACTACTTTAAAAAAAAATTGTATTTTCTTTTTTAATCAATCGTTATTCAACCAGGAAAATCAGTGAAAACAAATTCTTACGGTTACTTGTGGATTTTTGTAAGCCAGCGGATAAGATGCATCTGCAACTTAAAATTATCACTAAGGACTACACGTGGCACTTTCTCTGTCTGTTTGGAAGGGGGCTAAACTTTTGTACCGCCTGCAACATTGTGTTGGAAAACAAACAAAAGATGTGAATTGTTCTGCTTTGAATAATAAGTATGAATGATGCTATACTCTAGACTGTGGACTCAATTTTAGATTTCAGGGTTTTTTGCAAGGATGAAAAAAAAATCCAATGCAATGCATAAGCCTAATGCATAATGCATAAAATTATGCATTTTAGGTCCTGGAGGGACTGGATTATGAGCAACTTTACAAAAGGGACTGAAATAAATTTTTATTGTTAATTTGTATTTTAATATTTCTGAACCATTTTTATCTTTAGGACAAAACAAGAAAGATAAGACCATTCTTTCTATATTATTTAAGAAACGTCTAGTTTACTTTCCCAGAGGGATATTAGCTATACACTCCTGCTCCAATATTATTCATTAAGAAACTTGTGAGCAATAGCATAAAAATGGGAATGAGTTCAAAGTTCCACTTTTTTATTAATATTATTATTATTATTGATTTGGTGAAAGCATGATCACTTGTGTCATTGAAGTCCATTATGTGGGTGGGAGCTGTTGTGATGGCTGTGATCTCACAAAGGCAGCTTTTGCACCAACCAATCCTTTACTAGTAGTTTGGATTAAAGCCCAGCCCACTCAGATTGCCCTCCTCCTCCTTTCCTCTTTCCCTCTCTCTGGTATATGTGTCATACACACTGTTCATGCTCCCTGCTCCATCATAGCAGGAATTTTCCACTCAGCAGCAGAAGAACATTGCAGCCAGCTGTGTTGTCAATTGCAGTATATGCTCGGATCTCAAATACTGTTTGCTGACAGCCTGATTCTTCTAGCCTGCTTTGCTGGGCTTTTCTGTGTCACTTGATCCGGGCATATACACAGCTGTATACCATGCTGTGTACGGTTCGTGAATGTGAATGTCTTGATTTTTAGACTGTAAAAAAACAGATAAAAAGAACTTTGTGCACAAGTTTGGATAATGTGGACAGTGAAGCAGAAGAATGCAAATCCAACCACTGAGATCCAAGGGAGACAAAACGGCCGTCCCTGTCTCCCTTTACACACTCCCCCCCAAAAAATCCTTTGGATTAGCTCCAACAGTTTCCCTGTTTTTCTCCTTTATTTATCCATCTGACAAATCTTCAGTTTCTCTTTCTATGGTGTCATCAGTTCTCACCACAGAATTCATGTAAGGACAGCCCGTCTAGTATGGAATCTGTATACATTACAAGCCTGTTATGTAAGTGTGAGCTCACTCACTCCCTCCCCTCACCACCCATATGTTTCCCTGCTTCCTATCAAATTAGGTCAAGTGAGGACTACAGACTTAGAAAGCTGCCCTGAAACGGCCCCTGTAGCTGAAATCTTATTTATAATCATGAGCGCTCATAGGCAGCACTTTGGACTTTCTGTGTGGAGTTTGCATGTTCTTGGCAGTGTCAAGCCCGATGTGCATGAGCAGACAGAGCATGTTCGTTTGAAGCCTCCCTGCAGCTGGTTTCACCAACACATGGTTTTTAATGGTGACATATTGAAATTGGAAAGTATTTGTAAAAATAAGTCCATGAATTAATGAATATTAGGGGAATTTCTAATTGAAAAGGCTTGACCTTTTTTTTTCCAAGTCTTTACCAAAACAGTCAGCAGCACACTCAGCAAAGGTTTGACGGTACGGTTTCACAGTACGTACATACATGTACACATACAGATAAAAAGAATGAACTATTCAAATTACAGAGATTACAGTGATTTCTGTGAGAACGAATGGACTTCTGGTTGACTTGTAAACAAACACATAACTGGAAATGAGATGAAACTCACAGATAAGGCTGTATGTTTATAAACCCTCATACCATTTTAGTAATGCTTTCATAAAGTGGTTCAATAGTAGAGTACCTTCAGCTCTGTTCCAGTTGTTTGAGTAGAAGGAGTCTTTCCTGTTTCAACATGACAGGGGCTGAGCTCACAAATACTTTTTAGGGCAAACACCATCCAATGCCCATGGGAGCTGTGTCATTTCAACCAACTTCCAAGTCAAACCACTCTAATGCTCTTGTGACAGGTTTCAGAAAAGGTTCTTAAAGCAGACAGATTAATGTCCATATTCTTAAAATGAACTTTTAAACCATCACTGTGGCTTTTAAAGAAAAAAATACTTTCTTTTTCTGTGACAGTCCCCCAGACAAATATTTAAATAAAACCCAGATTGTATTTTGAGCAGTTACAGGAGAGAATTATTTAGAAAGAAAAAAGAATCTGACTTGGAAATGATTACTGTATGTGGGATTTCTGAGGAAAACCTCCTCCTGGGGTAGAAGCTTCTCCACAAGAATCCATTTCTGCCTAAGTCAACACGCTGCAGGAAGACAGGAAAATGTAAGAAGTATGCTTTTAAAGCAGCGAGAATCTTAAAATTCACAAGTGAAGCAGAAATAATGATCAATTACAAAGGGTCAGTGCTCATCTGGTGCATGATGTTCTTGCTAAAATCATAAAACAGGCCTCTTCATCAGGAATTTAGTAGGCTACTGCTGTGTTGAATTAGTTAGTGGGTAATAAGGATTGAATTTAATAGGGAGATTAGAGGGTTGTGAAGATGATGGAGTGATCTCGACTCCCAAGAAATGGACTGCATTCAGAGTAAACAAAGATGAGTGTGTGTTTGCAAAATGTGTGAGAGGGTCAAAGAGCTATGGAGGGGCTGGACAGTAGTGTAAGACAATTGCAAGAAGAAGAAAGGAAGTAAGGTATTTTTTCTGCATATTTCCCCCCACAGAAACTTAAGCATGGCTTTTTCTATTCATTACAACACTACACTATACAAATACTTCCAAAATGATACACGAATACATGAAGCTACACACTATCATTTATTGTGTTTTCCTCTGCACATGCATGTTACGTCAGGGTCATTCTGACATGATAATGAGAACAACCATGCAAAGAACTCCAGATATTCCGGTAAAAAAAAATGGATTTGAGCTTTAGCACCTGCATTGTGAAGGTAGCCTAAGACCTCTGCACCATTCATGGAATCAAAACAATTTTTATATCAACACTCCTAAACTAAACCAGACTAATTCTCCATCAGTCTTGCATCTTGTCTCTTCTCTGAGCTCAGTCCAGCCAGTTCAGTCTTTCTTTTCCTCCAGGCTTGAAAAAAAAACAGTAACAAAGTGCCATCTTTCTGCCTTGGGATGCTGCAGAGCAACAACAGCTCCAGGAATATGCTTAGTGAACGTCAGTGTGCTACTAAAATAACCCAGAAGCAGAGTTTTAAACATGCAAAGTTATTTAGTGTTGCTTTAAAAATCCTGGATTCAATTACAAACATGTCCTCTGCCCCCTAGTGGATTTATTGGTGTTTAACGTTCAAACGTAGAGGAGTCAAATGGCTGCCTTTGATGATTTTGCAAATGGTGATCCATTAAAAAGATGTTTGGATTTTATTTAAAGGTCCCATAAAAAGTTCAAATAACAAAATATATAATTTTCTCTTTATTTCATATGTCAGGTTTATATTTTACTGCACGACATTTCTACCCCACTAAAGTACTTCCAAGACGCCAAGGGAGATAAACCTGTCTGTGAGTGCAAAACCATGAATCAGTGACACTTTGTGCTCAGGCCAAGATAAAAAATGGGAAAAGTTTAAGTGAGGTAAGTGTTCCTGATTGCATAGACTGATTTATTATTACAAGCAAGGAGAGTTCTTAATCTCTTTTAGAATTTCTTAAAACAAATTAGTTTTTTTCTCCAACTCTTTGTTTCTCATGACTCCTGCTCCCAGCTTTTTATAACCCCCATTGCCAAAAGTATGGTATGTATTACTTATGTTGAGCATCTCATTCCTAATCCATGGGTTTCCACTTTCCACCATAACATCCCTGTTAGAAAGCTGCTATGCCTGGCTGTGGAGATGTACTCCCACAGTAACACATTTCATGCAAATGTGTACATTAGGGTTGGTGTCATGGCTGCTGGCCAGTTAAGCATGGAAAAGATGGAGGTGGTTCCCTCCCTAGACCTGAGAAAACTGAGTGGGTAGGAGGCTTTTCTATACATCTAAAACACCACAAATCTATCACTGTAAATTCTTCAACTCACTGCTGTAAAGGTTTAAGGCCTCTTGGATACACTTGACATGATGTGGTTCTTTCACTGCATCCCAGGGTCAAAGTATTGTGAGATCTGCAGAGTGTGTTACTATGCAAGTTAAGTTGTGAATGTAGTATATCTTAAATGGTCAAAGTCTGAGGACTTTGACCTCCCATATGTCAAAAAAAGGTGACCAGGGGATCCGTGGACCAGATAAGGAAAATGACACATTGATGTCTCACTTTTCTTGCAATGATTTTTCAGTCTGCCTCCCAACCCAAAGCCAATACAGTATGAATAGAAGAATCACCTCTTCAACCAATTCCCCAGCACTTGCCAGAAACCTGGTTGTAGTAACTAAAAGGGAAGTAGGTTGTCTGACTTAGTATGCCAAATTAACTCTACAGGTAGTGGTTCCGAAAACAGAAAGGCTCTTTTAACAAATTCCAAACTTGCATAACTGGTTATACACAATGGCATATTTTACGTTTGACCACCAGAAAGGGACGCAGCCCATTTTTAATGTACTTGCCTACAGTAGCAATCCATGCCTGAATCAAATTGAAGTTTTTTATGCTTGCCTATAGTGACTGCATGCTGTTCAAACACTGGTAGCACACTGAAGACTGTGCACAAGGCAGTCTCTCAGTCCAAACTCTCTGCTACCAAATACTATCACAGCAGAAGGTTCTCTGCCAAAAATCTCTTGTCTCCCTCCCTTCTTCTTTCATAACACCCTAACCCAACCTGTTCGTTCTTAAATTGCATTATGAAATTCAAACTGATTTTTTTTATTAACTTACTGTAAAGACCAAGATTTCTTTCAGGACAGAAGCTCAAATGTAGGTTCTAACTTATTTGTCACTTTGTATTAAATAATCTGCTAACTGACGTGAGAATATGTGTTATTTAAATAAAAAAATGTGCTCTACTAACTTCAAGTGTGAACACATGCAGAGGAGATTTTTTTTATATCATTTGAACTTTTGGCGCCACCGTGTGGCAAACAAAGGTCGGACGCGCAAGTTACTGCTTACGCATTTCCGTTAAATCCGGAAGCGGAAGTGCGTCGCATCCAAACTGTCTGCTAAGATAAACGTTTTCTGAACAAAACAACACTCGTGGAGAATGGCAGACGTTGGATTGGAAGAGCTATCGCAGCTCGAGTATTTGTCTTTGGTGTCCAAAGTGTGCACGGAACTCGACAACCATCTGGGAATAAATGACAAAGATCTAGGTTCGTATTCTGTCCCTTAAACCTGTCAACAAAAACGAACTAGCTAGCTCATGCTAACGAGCTGTTATTAGCTAGCTGGTTGCTTTAGCTAGCTAGTGTTAACTGTGCAAACGTGCATTTTCAAAAAGAAATATAAAAAATGAGTATATATATTCTCTTTTTTTTTTTTACTATTGCTGAATAAGATTGAGGCTTGCAATACCATCTTCGTTCTGTCGTATCGATAATTCACGAGCTTAGCCCAGTGTTACATTGTTTATTACATTGTTTTATTTTTATTAATGTATTTATTTACCTCTATGCAGCTGAATTTGTCATCAACCTTGCTGAAAAACAACCAAGTTTCGATGGATTCAAAGCCATTTTACTTGAAAATGGAGCAGAGTTCACAGTAAGTTCAAAAGCTAATCCAATGAGAAAATTAAGTTAATGTTTGTTTATTTACTATGTTAACTAAATTGTGCCATGTGGGGCGTTCATTTTAGGATTCGCTTATCAGTAACTTGCTCAGACTCATTCAGACGATGCGACCTCCATCCAAAGCATCAACGAGTAACGGTAAGACGATTTCAGGTTGTTTTCTTTCTTTTTAGTACATGGTTTAAACTACAGCTCATAAAACAGGTTGACATTGATGACTCATAATAAAACTCCAAATAATATATTTTGTCCCTTCAGCCTCCGAGGATTCAGTTAAGCCGAGGACAGAAAAAGACAAGCTAAAGGAGATGTTTCCTGCACTGTGTAAACCAAATGATCCACTACCAAAGGTATGCTGCATTGAATTTGACATGTTGTTCATTAGTTCATTTCCATTTGTTTTTGAAAAACATCAGGCAAGTATGTATGTACAAAGAAGCTATTAACATGCTTTATGAAAATGTTTATTTGGTTTGAAGCCTGTGGTCAACACATTTGAGGACAATGAAGTTGCTTGGAGTAAAGTCATGTTGATAATGATTATTCTTTGGTTTTAGTAATAATATTGATTCCACTGTCTAAACCTTTTTTCACACATGCCCTGATCTTTTAAGGACATGGGGCCTCATTCACAACCTGTTTTTACACACAAATTGGTCAATAAATTAAAATAATTTCTAAAGATTTAAGAAAATCGTAGTGTCTTGCTATGAACACTGGAGTTCAAACATTTATGTGCTGACATGTCGGATCAAAATCAGCACTGGTGTTGTTTTCTATTAACTGCATAAGAATACAATAATGGTTTTAAAATAAGATGAGGCAATTTACAAAGCATTTTGTTATTTTGAAATGAATAATAAGATATTACAGATTGTGTCCTTATGTTTATAATTTCCATCAAGGGAAAAAAAATTATATGTTTTTCATTCATTTAAGAATAAGTCACGGTCAAGTTGGGATTAATTATTTTGCTGGTCGCTGTAATATGTTCGCTCAACTAAAAAAAATGTTAACTCCAGAAATGTCCAAACCACCTACGACCCTCGGACCCACATGCTAGAATTGGCCTTTAATAATTAAATTTACATCTGCTGCTTTGTATTATAATGATTTGGTTTTATGAAGCCCTGATCTCAAGGTTAATGACCCTACTGACCAGCCTTCAGACAAACATGGAGGTTTTATTTCATTAGATCCACCACTTACTCCACTGATGTGCCACATCTCCAAAGGATGCTGAATGTGTTTGCACCCAGCAGTTTATTTTACAGTAGATATATTTACAAGAGATATAAAAATCTATCCATCAGTGACATGCTTATGTGACCAGGCAGTGAGCCAACTGCCTGTTTCTACATAAATCTGTTTTTATATGATTTGAATCTCACCAAGTGATTTTATTTAAGACTAAATAATCACATTAAAAACGAGGATAGTGATCTTTCACTAGATGTTTTTATTAATCTTCTTTCTTTTAGCATTCTGTTCTTTCTTCACCTCAGTCACACATAGCCCATCAGACTCATGGCGTTTTTAGGCTTTTCCCTACACTGGTCCATCCTCTAACCTTACAGGGTAGTTTGTATTGTCCCACCAGAGAGTAAAGACGCAACCTATGAACATGTTGATGAATCCGATGTGGATTTTTGTGAAAAACTTGCACACAAATCTAAGAAGACCCTTCAGACCCTTCCTAACAGAACATACAGCACAGCTTCTGGTCCAGGCCCTGGTCCTGTCTCACATCGACTACTGTAACTCTGTGCTGGTTGGTCTCCCTGCATCCTCCGTCAAACCTCTGCAGATGATCCAGACACAGCAGCACGTCTGGTCTGCAACAAGCCCCAAGAGGCTCATCTCACTCCCCTGCTCATTTCTCTGCACTGGCTTCCAGTTGCAGCAGCATCAAGTTCAAAGCTCTGCTTTTGACTTACCTAACGCACACGGCTCCTGCCTACCTTCACTCCTTCATCCAGAGCCACGCTCCCTCTCGTCAGCTACGCTCTGCCACTGAAAGACGCATGGTGGTTCCAACACAACGCGGCATGAGATCAGCATCCAGACTCTTTTCCTCCGTTGTCCCTCGATGGTGGAATGAGCTACCAAACTCGGTCCGATCCTCACAGTCTGTTTCCACCTTTAAGAGCAAACTTAAGACTCGTCTCTTTGAAGTGCTTTTTCGCGCTCCAACCGGACCAAGCACTAACTGCTCCATGCACTTACCATAACTTGGTAATAGGACTTGTTGGGGACTTGTTGTGTACTCACACACGCGCACACACCACACACACACAAAAATCACTTAGCACGATCTTAGCACTGGACATAACTGGATTGACGACCAGCAGTCCACCTGTTCATGCTGTATCTTACTCTTTGATTTTATGCTTGTGTTGTTCTCTCAAATAATTTCAGATGGATAGATTATGGCTGAAATAAGAAGTTAACAGTTGCGTTTTGTTGTTTCAACGTCAGCTCCTGGATGAAGATGATGTGAAAGTAGCAGCTGATGCAATGAAAGAACTGGAGATGTTTCTTCCCAGTGTGAGTGGGACAAACTCTAAAGGGAGCAA
>JAVQJG010008748.1:0-10800 GCA_036024015.1 Craterocephalus amniculus
ATAAAAATTAATAGTAATAACAATAATAATAATAATAAAGAGAGAAAGGCACACTGTAAAAAAGATAAATCAATAAATACCCAAAAAATAAGACAATGTATCCGAGTGAAACTCATGTATCTAAGAACGCACTTAGGAACGCACGCAGATAAACCTGTGAGGATGTGCAGGAGGACTCGGCTACACGACGCCGCAGAGACTGTGTCACCGTGCTGAACATACGGAGTGGAGACGTTCAGGAAGGAGTGACCATGCAGAGTGATCATGCAGATGCACCTCACTAGAACAGAGGCCAGAGGCAGGCCAGCGGTCCCAGGACCAAGGCCACCAGCCCCCCCCACAGGCAACAGACCCCGGCCCCCCAACACAGAGACTACCCAAATGCAACTTCTATGAACAAATGTAGCACCATTGTTTGTATCCACTTGGAAAAATAATAATAAAAAATATATATAAAACGATATATAAAATATATATAATTATAATATAAAATATATATATATATATTATTTACTTATTTGAAAAGAAAAACACAACAGTTTATATTATTGTTACAGCTGCTATGGTTAGTGAATGTATTAATCACCATACCATTAATTGCCAACAATTTTATTAACAATAATGCAAAGGAAAATACACATGCAAGACACAGAAAACAGTTAATTGAGATAATTTATGATCTTCAGTCAACTAATGTCAAGTTGTAGCTCTAATAGCATTGAAAAGGATTGTTTTGTTGGTAAATACTACTGTGATGGACCCTGCGATGGATTGGCGAACTGTCCAGAGTGTACCTCACCTCTTGCCTGATAATTGCTGGGATAGGCTCCAGCCCACCCACAACCCTGAATTGAATTAAGCAGTACAGAAAAAGGATGGATGGATTACTGTGATGCTGATCTCAAATGTATTACTTTGCTCCCTTGTCAAGTTATGTTTAATCAATTATACTGTATATAATTGAACACGTTCCAGGAAAATTCAGTAATTAAGACAGTTGCTTTAAGCATAGCATTCTTGTGTGAACAAGAACAGCAGAGCTATTTTCCTTTTTCTGTCTGTTTAAGGTCATTAACAGCTTGGGTTCACCAATCTGTCCTGAAGGCTAAACAAAGCTCTGAGCAGTTCCCTGGTTAACGCTCCCTACAGCTGGGAGGGAGCCACCGCAGCTGTCCTTCCATCATACTGCCTCCATTCTTTCATTCTGCCCTCTCGCCCCCAAACCAAAGCGGTACCAGGGTTGGCTGAGATGAAACGCAGCCAGTATAAGAGGAAACCACCAGAGAGACTCACAATGAAAACACATAATTTATTCTAGCTGAAATCACATCTGGGAAGCTAAATGTTCCTCTGCTTTGATAAAACAACAGCAGTAACCTGCTTGAGAACTTGCCCAGCAGCGTAAAAATAAGTTTGAACTAAAAGTAGTGACATGTACAATATAATGACATCCTGTGCATGAGGGATTTTATTAGCTGATTTTAATTTCATGCACAATAGAAATACTGATTCTGATTTGCTTTGTGTGTGGAAATCACATATTATAATATTTCAGTTAAAGTTGGTTTAATTACAGCAGTAAATGAATCATTTTCCTAACCTAGGAAGAGTGTCACATTTGTTTGTGCTGATAGTCACCTTTACCTACAGCAGTGTTTTATATCAAACTGGCTCAACAGTTAAAAAGTAAGACACATGGTGAAGATTTCTGAAATAGTTAAATGGACTTTCTCATGTTCGTTTGAAGCTGAAAGGGAGAAAAATCCTCCTAACCGTCCTTACACAATCTGTACACACACCCTGACCTGTGATGGCCCGACAACCTGTTCTGGGTGTACCCTGGCCTACTGTACAGTACCTTCGCTCGTACCTCTCACCTGGTAGCTGATGGAATAGGCTCCACCCCCCCAAACCCTACATTCTAGCAAGCAGCAAAATAAAAAGAATGCATAGACTTTAATCCTCTTATGACCACAGATGGTATTACACAGCATTTTCTGTCATCAGCGACAGATTGATCAACATCCGAACAGTTGGCATAATTTCTTTAAATTAGCAGGAAAATGCTAAAAATTCCTCTGAAAAGCCTCAATTTCAGACAGAAAATTTAGTTTGGGTGTGGATTGGTTGGTTATCTCCAACTTCTCCTTAACGGTTAAGCCATGGAATTATTTTTGAGAGGAAAATAACCCGTTATAAATTAAGAATTGCTCATATACATGCTTTTGATGTCTTCAGACATCGACTGTAGGGACCTGAGGGAAAGTATTCTCAATGTCAATTTACAGGTAGCTCATTTGTGTGAAAGAAAATCAGGTGGAACTCACAAATACTTTGGAATTAAACCTCACACCCATCCTGTAACAGAATAATAACATAGTGTAGGAAATATTCAGATAGGATGGCAAGCAAGCTTCTTTCAGATGAACCTTTTACATTCTTCCATAAGCCAAATACAACAATTTAACGTAATTATTTTTCTTCCAACCGCAACAATAATCAGCGAGGATCTTTAACAAATATTTCGATTAGCTCCCTCTGCGAGGATCACAGGCTACACCAACGGCTGCAAGTACTGCAGCAATATTTTAAGAATCTTTCAGTATTCAGTAGCATAGCTAAACTGTGTCACCTCATCACTTTAGGTTTCAAGTTGTTGAAAACCTGCAATCAGAGTCCTGCAGTGTTGGTGTCTAAAACTCCTCTCTGCTTTCAGACGCTCAGCTTCCTCCTGCCAGTGGGAGCATTTGAAAATCCCAGTTTAGCATAACCATCACCTTCTGGCAGCTCACTAGAAAGCAAACTATGGAGATGAAGAGGCATCCAGCAGAATAAGACATGAGGGAGGGCGGCCAGCCTCCTTGACCAATTGCAGGTGGGGTTAGAAGAGATATTGTGATGCTGTGACACAAAAAGACCAAGGTGGGGATCCCTGCATCGCTGACGCATTAGCAACATAATCAGATTTAAAGAAACATGAAGAACATTTGTAATCTAAGAAACTCAAACTTTTCAATCAGCCCAGATAAATGGCATTCATTATATTAATCTGCTGTGTTGTTACAAGTCATATCACAAATAGAGGAATTGAATTCATACCATGACTTCAGCTGTTTAACTTTAATTTTATGTTTGTAGGTGTTTGAAATTCTTGATTTCTGCAGAGGCTCACTCCTGTTTATTGCGACCATTACAGATTTTATAGTCATGGTGGGAAAAGTAACAGACTTATTGATCCAACTTATATGTCGTGGTGACTCAGAGCACAGCTGATGTACAAAAATGAAGCAAGATTCTGGTCTTCCTCAAAGCTTCCCTGAAGATGACTCATTAATTTGCTGCCGCGTTACGTACAATTAAAATGGAATGAGGGAGAATGATATTCAGCGCTGCCCTCGCTCACGGTTTGACCATGCATAAAATTTTCATGAGCTTGTTTCGTTTTATGAGCCTGCTTGTTATGAGAGAGTAGCATCCAATTGACTGGAGTTATCATATCTGTGTCCAGATTTACTTGACGGTCATATTAAAACCAGCACGGCAGAAAATTAAACAAACATGGTGGCTTTGGCTGGTTTGGAAAAGTCATTATAAAAACAGATGAGATGCTGATTTAAAACATGTTTTTATCAGTTTTCAAACCTCTGGACATGCTAGGAACTCTTTCTGGGCTATATTTGGGTTATTGGATGCTCGAATTCTAATGTTATATGACAGATTTCACTTGTAGTTGTCCATATTGAAAAAAAACCTGTTCTGTCAAAACAAGGTTAAATGTTTGCACTCTGCTTGTCTGCTGTTTTCCTCCTGCAGATGTACATCCAAACAACAACACTGACCATCTCTGTGAGCCTGAGCGCATCAGTGTCCCTCGGGTTGCTCTACATGCCCAAGGTCTACGTGATTCTCTTACACCCCGAGCAGAATGTGCCCAAACGCACTCGCAGCCTCAAGGCCGTGGTTACCGCCGCCACCATGTCCAACAAGTTCAACCCCAAAGCCGGACTCAGACCCAACGGAGAAGCCAAGACCGAGCTGTGCGAAAGCCTTGAAACACAATGTAAGAGAAATAAATGCAAATCACAAAGTCTTTCTGAAAAAAAACCTCCAAGCTTTTTTCCCCCTTTTTCTCTTTCCATTTCATTTTATATTCTCCTGTGTGCAAATCAAACTAATTTATGCTATGATAGGAAGCAGAAGAAAAATGATCTTTTATTAACAGATGGGTAACACATTATTTAACACTTCATTGAATCCAGTAAATGTGCCTCTATTATTCATTTTGGTGGATGTGTGCAAAATCATGGCAGTAGTCTCAGTTGTATATGTGTGTGGTAGTGTGTGTGTGTGTTTGCTCTGTCCACTGTAAATCTTATGTCCTTAAACATAATTTCCCCCATTACCAGTTCTTTTCATTTAATGGCAGCGAGCAGAATTTCACATCATGACATTTTTCACACAGGAAAAGACACTTTTCTCAATTCTCTCTCAGTTACACTGATTGCACTCATACTGAAATGATTAATTAATTAGATAACTGACAGGAAATCAACTATTCTGGTAAGTGAATACTTCGGGAGGTCATTGGAAGACGATAGAGTCTTGCTTGAAATGAGCCAGACAAAGTGGGTCCCCAACACCCTGCATGCCAACTAGATTTCTCTATGGCTTCGCATCATGTTGCTGTGATGTTATACAAACATTGGCAGTGGTTGTTTTTTTTGTTTTATGAGCCAGAAACCACATTTGCTCTCCACCAACTGTCTCTTACAGGAATGATTGAAAGGAATCTGCCGTTTCTCAATTGTATGACGTTTTCAATTTGAGTTTTCCAGCATAACCTCAACAGATAGTTTTCTAAAAGGGGAGAACTTGTGTTTTTCTTTGCCTGATACATTTTTAAGGACACATTCTGTCACAGATTAACAATTGAATGATTCATTTAATGAACTGCAGTATGAATGTACATGATTACTGCTGTTTTTATTTTCAGTTGGTTTTGTTCTTCTTTTCTTACTCAGCTAGAAGTTTTTTCATCTCATTCATTCATAAACAAAAATACTGACATAGAGGCTCAACCTTGAAAAGAGATCACAGATGGCATGGTTGGTATTTTATGAGGATACGTATATATTTTATATTAGAAATTAAATATTGTATAATTGACTTGGTTAACAGACTGTAAGTGTTTTTGTAACTTCTTTTTTAGACTGAAATTTGGAGAAGCTGTCTTGGCTTTAGACCAGCTTTTATGTCTCTGGTTGCTGCTGCAAGTTTTTCCCTCTCTAGGCGAAGCAGAGTCTAAAAATCTCACAAATGCTTTTATTTGGCTCCAGGCAGTTACTTCTTGTTGCTTTACAAACTCTCCCACACAAAAGTAAACATCAACGACCAAAAAGGAAAAAAAATGTAATACTCACAATTTCTTTATGTGCAGTTTAAACAAGGTTTTAACGTCTGTCTGAGCCTCCAGTCTAGAATGAAATAATCTGCATTTTTTTCTTGATAAATAGACAAAATAGATTCAACACTTAACTGATCCAATGTTACTAAGTTGAAGCTGTTTTCCCACATGTACTGCAGTGATAAACTTTACTGCTAATGTTTCTGAAGGGTGAGTGTAAATACGTGTGTGCATCATTTAGTACAGATTTTATAAATGAGCTGTGCGGAAAATCACATACACATCTGCATAAACTTGCAAATGTTTAGCATTTTTATGAAGCTAAATCAAACTTGTTTCTTGTAACAATTTTAGTTTCATATCAAAACATCAGTTCTTGTTTTTTTTTGGGAAACATTTGATCACATGTAGCATCGATATATGTTTAAAAAAAGCCATCAGGAAGTCTCATCTTCCATTCCCAAGGTCTCACAACAACGATTTCCAGGCGTGCTTTTCCTTTTCCACACCTTATCTGAAATGCAGACTTTTCATAATGTGCCAATTCATACCAACCAGAGAATCTCCAGCTTTGAAATGTGCATCAACAAAAAGTCCATTCCAAAACCCTCCATACAATTACCAGTGTAAATCAGGAGACATTCTCGAGTGTCCATGTGCAAATACGTCTGTTACTTTCTCTCATTTTTTAAATATCATGAGCCAATTAACTGATCAACTTGACATTTTAGGTGCAGATTAGGCTCATTGTTCCTGCAGTGCAAGCATTTGAAAGTTTAAGTGTTTTAAGTGAATGGGCAAGTCAGACAAATTAATTAAGCGGCTGAAAGTCTCAAAGGGCAACATTTAGGATGGTGTAACGCATTTATATTTAAATGTTCTTATTTATGTTTATTTGAATGGAAATAAGAGTATTTAGATAAAAGAAGATGGAGGCCCCTTACCTTCAACTTCAGCATGTTAGTAGAGAAGGTGTAAGTCTATTGACTGAGAAATGAATCCATGAAGCTCCAGTTATCTATTACCCCATTTATTATGCTGCAGTGGGGAATCAGGTTCAACCGAGTAGAAGAGTCTGCAGAAGTTGTGTAAACTCATTCTTTCTGAAAGCGCTTGTATGCTACTCAGGGTCTCAGCCAGAACCTCTGTCAGCCAATCCCTGCGCTCATGGACAGCGTGTGCATGAAATCAACAAGGAGTAGTCTAAATTAACTCTCAGCTCAATAAGACTGCAGCTGAAGGAGGACGATATAGGCTAAATGAACCCTTCCCTCGAGTCACTTCTGCAGATCAGTCATAAACATGTGTTATCTGCCTGCTACTTCTCTCAGATATAACTTAACATTAGCATAAATATGAATCGTTGCTTGAATGAGGAAAGATGTATGTGATGATGTTCTGAATATGAATTTCCTCAATAAGGGCCAAAACAAACCAATCAAACTTAACATCTGAACCTTTTCTCTGAAATGACTAGATTGAACGATCCAATGTTGTCCAATGCATTTCTAATTGATTATGCATGACATAGATAAACTTTTAGATGAAACAATAATCAAGAGGTCTATAATAAAATCAATGGTAGGAGTCAGAAAAGGAATTTCTGAATATAAAGGAGCAGGTAAATCTCCTTTTAGAGGCGTCTGAATCCCCCAGCATGTGGCATGTTCCTTCCTCCCTCTAATCTTAATACCAATAAAAGTGCTCTGCATCACAGTATCAGTGACAGTTTGGATTTATACAAGAGAAGTAAATAATGACTTCAGCAACTGAGTCAGCAAATATTACGAGTGTGACGTCCAAAACGCTCGTCTTCTGCTTGCCTCAGGCAGGAAAAAGATTTTAATCAGTCATGTCTGTCAGCAGAGATCCTTTCACTCCATCTGGCCTGATATTTGAGGAATGGAGCCTTATTGTCACACATTTAAAAATAGCATTCCCTCCCTACTTTTAATACCGGCAGTGAAAATGGTTTTCTCTCACACACAAATAAAAAAGCTGACATCATGTTTACTGTTTACACAAAAGAAGAAATGAATTTAAAATGTGTGACGACGCCCTGCTGTACCAATACCACAATGCTGCGGTCCATCCGCCTACAGCAGCTACTTGTAAACAGATGCAGCAGAATTAATACCATTCAAGCTTTAAGTTTCAGCGTAGGGTTAATTGGGCCTTTTGTTGCAATACATGCTGTGAAGGCAAAGACACAGAATTGATAGCCAGCAGCAATTTATCCTGATGGGGTTAACGTTTACTGGGGCTTTACAGTGCATGGCTATTTCAATAAGGGCCATTTGTCATTGTCATGGCTTGTGTGGATATATGGCTTGATGAAATTGAAAAATTCCTGTCTTGGGCCAGCTCCCACAACAGCCAAGATCTGGTGGCGATATGTCAGGATTTATCTGCTCCACCTCAGCAAATCGGCTAACACGGTCGGGGGAGACAACTGGAAAGTTAAGTTCTGACAGCTGCAGGAAAAAGGTGGAGAGGTTGCTGCAGGTAATCCATGCGGGTAAAGATGCTGTCAGACAGTGAAAGACTTTAGGAATTACTGGGATTAATGCAACACTGCTGCAAGAGAAACACTATAAATTAAGCAAATATTTATTTTTATCCATTATTTGACATTTCATGTGGTATTTTTTACAGAACGGAACATTGTTTCCAGTAAGGGGTTGGGGTATCGCTGTCCTGATGTAATAGGGAAACAGCAGGGAAAAAAAGCACAAGAAATACCCTCCCATGTTCAAATGTACCACTTATCCTCACCTCCACCTGACTCTCACCCCTCCTCTCATTTTTCTCCTCTTTCAGCTTTCTCGACAAAGCAAACCTACATCAGCTACAGCAACCATGCAATCTAAAGGACAAAGGTTCTTATCGCGATCCAGGATAACCAGCCCGGCGGAGAGTAAAAAAAAAAAAAGTGGAATTTCAAACAGCTTAAAAAAATAAAAAAAGAGGATGTGTCATTGTGCGGGTGGAGATCACAGAAGCCCAAAGATGTGGCGTGGTGAGGAGAGACCACAAAGAGGGGCAGGGTTGGAATAAAACAGATGACCAGAACAGATAACTGTACAATTTTAAGGTTCCATCTCCTGTCAGCCCTCACAAGAATACATCAATACAAAGAAAGAAAAACACTTGCATGGCAGAAGCCTAGAGACTGAAGGAAGGAGCTTACTTGCAGAGTGTTTACATTTCAACTATTCCCTCTTTCAAAGACTCCTGTCATCTTGCACAGCGCTGACTGGAACTGAACTCAAATATGTTCCAGGCAGTCTTAATGTTATCTCAAAATCCTCTCAAGGCATCACAAGGGATTAATCAACACCAAAAAAAGGCATGAAAACATGGTCCACGGATTTCTAAGAGGGGCTTGTGTTTGTTTTTCCTTTTAAGTGTATTCCAGTCTCATGAGTCAGATGACTGGAAATGGTGGGGATCATCTCAACAATGCAACAAATCTGGACCAGAATATGTGTATTTTTTATTTTCTATTTCTCAGCATCCCACTGAGTTGAGAAGAACGACTATGTATACAAGAGGGTCTCTGCCGATTTTGAGCATGCCAGTTTCAACATCCTGTGTTGTGTTGTTTCAAGAATTTAAAAAAAAGAAGAAAATAAGAGAAAAAAAATAATATCTTTGGAATGCATTTAAACTCTGTTGCAGCGTTGTTAACAATTGTTTGGGCCTGAGCCTATTGTACGTTAAAATCTGTTCTCAATCGGTAAAAAAGGTCTAGTGAGTGATTGTTTTTCTGTGCTTAAGTGAGGTCATGATTTGTATTAACAGCTGCAAGGCTGCCTCTGCCCTCTGCATAACTGTTTGTGCTTTCAAACAGTGGCTCGTGGTTAAAATATACCGTATTTTAACCAGGAGATCTCGCTGTGGGCTGTCATACAGGATGACCCTCCCATCACTGCCAGCAGCTATTCTCTTGGTCAGCCGTGCAAAATGCACGTTTGAAGCTTGGCGGTACAGATCCATTAGCAGGGGAATTAAGAGGAAGTATACCCTTGAGAGGATCATGCAGTTCACCCTGAGGGTGATATCCGTAATGGGCCTGCTACCAAGAAAATTCATTACTATACATGTCCCCTTCAGGCACTCTCATGATAAGGAAGAGGTGTCGGGAAGTTGTGAGGCTTTTTACCAATGAAAATCTAATTGCTAAAATATATGGTATCTCTCTCAATCATCCTGAGCTCGCTAAACAGATTAATATTTGCCTTTGTGCAGTATAAAAGCCCTTCTAATGTCTAGGGGAGAAACGTTGTGGGGTCATTTGTGTTGTGAACTCAATGCTGCTTCTCATGCCTCCCTCTGTATTACTTTCAACACCATTTGTGTTGCAGAATAAAATGTGAGTGCTGACCAAATTAAATGGTAAGTTAATGTATGTTATTAAATAGATCGATGATGTCTGCTTTATGTCCTGACATATACTAAAATTGGAGAAAATGTACAAAAAAGATACAGTGCCTGGCTATATGACTATGTATTTGTAAAACCAGATGAAAACTACAGTGTGTGAAGCATGTTTAGTTTTTTTATACAAATTTATTATTTCTATTAAAAATGTTTTCAAACTTCAGCGTTCATCTTCAGGTTTTTTTGTAAAGTCATTTGATCTGTTTCTTTATAGCCACAGAGAATATCCACTAACAGGTTCATTTCATCAGTTGGTCTCGTCCTGTATGCTGAGTAATCAAAAACATAGTGACACAAAAATTTGCACAAATGTGCTGCAAAGGTACATTATTCCTGCTGTAAACAAGCTTAGATTAAAGGTGTTTTTTTTCTCCCTGAAGACAAGAAGACAATGGTTGTCATCCCCTCAATAATAGGTTGCCACAATTGCTCTGATAATAGCAGCTAGAGGACGGAGTTGGTGGAAGGAAACATGAAATTATTTCAAATAATGGGTTAGCCCCTACTTGAATCTAAGACCTCAGTTTGCAGGAAGCTCTCTGCAGCCATCATCTTCTCCACGCCTTCCTGGTGCTGTGATAAGGACGCACAAAAGGCTTGGAATTAAGAGTTGTTGCTTAGCAAGAGTGCTGAATGCTTGCCTGAATGCTAGATTACAGCAATATGCAAAGCGAATGGGCACCATCTTCCCACAGTACAATGAAGAGGATGCAGAGGTTCACTGAGAGACAACAGGGTTGTACATTACACTTCTTCACTAGCCCTATCACCATTTCTTTTAAATGGAACAAAATTTTCTTCATCCTATAAAGTGTGAAATAAAGGAATACATTTTACAATCCCAAATCCACAACTCTATCATTCACATGTCCTTAGACTGGCAAGCAAGCTCTCACACTCAGAGACTGGCTGCATATGTGTAGATGGATGAAGCTGATGTCAACAGAAGCTAT
>JAVQJG010008761.1:0-17384 GCA_036024015.1 Craterocephalus amniculus
CAACATTGGAAAGGTGTGAGAAAATTAGAGAGGAAGATAAGAGGAAGTGTGGGAATGTGTTTCTATCTTTGGAGGCCCTGCAGGCTCAGTAGTCGGTAAAAGATTTCACACATACACACACACACACACACACACACACACAGAGGGAAAGACAATCCGAAAGTAAGGAAGAAGAAACAGAGAGATGAATGTTAAATTCTTCCTCCAAGCAGACAATGGAGTCAGGAAATCCATATTTATGTTGAAGCAGCACCTCAACAGAAGGTGGGCTGCACTGAATGCAAATGCAGTAAATGCATAGGTGTTAATCCAAACCTAAATCCAAATATGAACCCAGACGCCTGTTGAATGTCCATCTTTGTTTGGGTTCCACCATGTAACTATGGCAAC
This sequence comes from Craterocephalus amniculus, assembly GCA_036024015.1. Taxonomy (NCBI): domain Eukaryota; kingdom Metazoa; phylum Chordata; class Actinopteri; order Atheriniformes; family Atherinidae; genus Craterocephalus; species Craterocephalus amniculus. The sequence goes on from JAVQJG010008761.1 coordinate 391, forward strand.
CACCTTGTTGTTTCCTCCAAAACCACAACATCCATGTCTGTATAATGCAATCCTAAACACTGGGGCAATCTGATAAAAGGATGGATTGGATTTCTTGTTAAATGACAGCAGCCAGGCGCTTTCTGCCTCTGCCGGGGTTTTGGATCAGCTCCTCACATCCTGGGGAGAGCCCTGGAAACACATCTATGTCTTTTAAACTGCTGTCTGAAAAATGAATCTGTAAGAGTGTCAAAGTTTGATGAGGTCTCAAGACAGAAATGAGGCCAGTGTGATGTTTCATTTTTCACAGCGTTGTGTTCTTCTCAGAAATGTAAGAATAATAAAAAAGGTAATTGGGGGACACAAAGTTGTAAGCATGACAGTAAAAAATTATCTGCTTTATAGATGCTTTGTAAATGCACAGTTACTGAAATGAGTAGCTTCTTATTTCTTAAACAACAATGCCAGATGACACAGTATGCATCAGGGATACTTAGTTTATTCCTATGAGGGCCGACATCCAGCTGGTTGTAAATGTATTCCTGCTTCAGCACCTGAATCAGTTTAATGGATCCAACAGCCAATCAGGTTCTGCACAATGATCCATGCATTTAATTCAGGTGTGTTGAAACTGGGACACATGAGAAGCCTGCTGGATTGCAGTCCATGGAGGGCCAAACTGATTAGCCCTGATCTAAAACCTGTAATGATGCTGAAACTAGTGAAACTGGGTTAACTGTCCAACACATTATTTTAAACTGGAAGCATAGCGAGGACACATCTTAGAGGAAGAAATGTGCGTGAAAAAAGTCTGGAATTATAGTGATCACCCAAATGTTTGGCAATTCATACCATGAAAAACAACAATAGAGCTCACAACTATGTTTAATAGTAAATGTAAGAGCATTTCTTTCCAGATTTCCTGATGGCATGGGCATATTCCAAGATGATAATTACAGGATTCAGGGAGCATGGATTAACCACCAGAGTCCAGACCTGAACCCCATTACCATGGAGGATCTTTGTGATTTGCAGGGACTCTTCCATCATTAATACAAGATATTGGAGAAAAACATGACATTATATAAGCTTATTGAAAAGATGTGTCAGCAAATAGTGCCGTAGTCAAAGCTAAAGGTGGTGGTGCTGTCCAACGCAATATGAAAGAGTGTGAGTAAATGTTTTTCTGGAGGTTCCTGAGAAGCGTGGGAGATCTAAATGAGAGAGTTGTGGTCTTTAAGCTGCAGGAACTTGCTGAAATCCTGCAAAATAAATCCTTATCCTTTTATATATTTATGCTAAATTATTAGAAGTAGTAAACCCAGCAGATGTGTGGAAAACCGCTGCACAGATCAGTTTTTTACAATATTGGGGCAAAAAATATTTGATATAACACTTCATCATATGCCTTTCCAGGAGGGCTCTTTAAAAAAGTACATATCTACTTACATGTGAGACGATTTTATTCCATTGAATTTCTTCTCAAAAATCGTCATTTAACATAAATTCTTATATTTTTACAACCTTCCCGGTGGAAAAGCTTCAGCTCAGGTTTGGCTTACACTTTACCATGAGAGCGATGAAAATAATCGGTTTTGAAAGTATTTGATTTCTGGTTAAACGACAGCAGCCAGACGCCTTCTGGCTCTGCCTGCATTCTGGATCGGCCCCTCACACCCGGAGGAAAGCCCTGGAAACAGATCTACGATGACTGAACCACAGTCTGAAAATGACTCTACAAAACCTCTAAGTCTGGCAAGGTCGCAAGAAAGAAATGAGGCCGGTGTGATGTTTCATTTTCGCCAGCGCCGTGGTCTTGCCCCCAGAGATGCTTTGTGATCTCAGCTGGTTTCTCTGAAGCATTTTGGAGTGATTTGCACAGTTAAACCAATTTAAAGTTGGCTCTTAGCTCCGGCTGATGCCATTTAAAACAGAAATCTGTTTCCATGGTAACACTCAGGGAGAACTGGCAGAAAAAGATGAATCATTTGTCTTGTTTCAATGATATTATGTGGAAATAATGTGTATTGTCAAGCTTACAAATGCAGTAACCCAGATTTTTGCAAAGCAAAAAAAAATCTCTTTTTAAAAGGAATCATGCGTTTCCTGCCAGAGTGAAAGGGAGAGGAGAAGCATGATAGGACTGTTTGGTTAGTGATATTATCTTGTAAAAGAACTGAAAAGAAATTAGATTTGCTGAAGACGGCAAAAAACCTGAGTATTTTCACAGAGATGAATGACAAGAAGTTCCTTTTGTCTACTGGAAAACTACTCCCGCTGGAAAGTCAAATTTTATCGTTTATTAAATGAGGAAGTTAACACTGCAGGAGGCAGAGGTGAGTGGAAGCAGGTAAAGTAAAGTGAACCACTGCAGCGTGAGACGTAGACATTCTGGTGTTAAATCACCGAGATTCTCTCATAGGCAATTGCATCATTACGTTTCATGCGATCTAAACAAAGAAATTCAGAAAAGATTCAACATTGCAAGTTCAATCCTCCGATCTTCAGCGATATGCTTTAAAAATGCTTTTAAAGCTGCTTTAAATCCATTAATACAGTATGGTATAAGCACAATATCAAGAAAATTTACCAAATTGTACCAAATTAAGATTTTGTCTTTTAGAAGAACTTAGGAAAAGATACCATTTGAATCTGAACACATTCTTACAGTATTCAAACTCCTGAAAGAAAATTTCAATTACAATTATGAGATCGACAAAAACTAACATTTTTATCAACAAACAGACGTAAAGTTTTAGGCTCTCCTCCCCAAACACAAACTCCAAAACATATTCACAATCGGAACATGATTTGGGGATTACACTGGCATCTGCAGAGTGGGGAAATATTTGGTTTAATATTAATATAACCTCCAAATCAATTAGATTTAGAGTTATCCAACTTAAAATTCTTCATAGAACTTACATGACACCCTCCATACTTAAAATGGACTCACAGACCTTTCAGTGATTTTTATTGAAAACCTTGTTCCATGCTTGTTCCATGTTTGTTAGGTCTAAACAAAACTAAGACAAGATCAGAGAGAAAGATAATTGGTTTGGCCTTCTTGATTGTAAAAGGAATAATTCTTATTTAGTTGTAAAATTCACAAACCAAATAGTTTCTCTATTGAAACATGTTTATCTGACTTTCTTCGTCTTTTAGATATGGAACAAATAAAAGATATAACCCTGTCAGAAACCATTTGGAAGCAGGTATCGGGGAAGACACTACTGTCCTAAGTGCTGTCTTGATCCAATATTAAATTTATGGCAGTAAAATTTGGTCTAAGGGAGAAATGTGTGTTTGATTAAGTTATATATAAACCGTTTCGTTGTTTCCCCCTCTTGTCAAGTAGAAAATGTTCTTTTGTGAGTTCAAGAGTTAAATAGGAGCATTGTTCATGTTTTTGTCATTGTTTGTACACAGCGCTCAGGAACAGAGCCACAGTACAATCGGAAATCTTTGGAAATTCATCCGCACCATAGGAGAAAACAAACATGGCCACAGACCAGCAGGTGGTTCTGTTGGCATTCAGGGTGAAAGGAACATTTAGGTAGAAGGCAGGTACATGAAGGAAGCAGGAGGTCAACTGTAAAGCAACAGCAACTTGAGCTAAAGCGTTTCCTGGAACAGAAATCATCATGGGAGTGACTGAAATACTGACTGAGAATTGTCTGAGAAAAGAGAAAATATCCAGAGTGTCTGGATGAAAATGCCCTGTTGATGGAAGGGGAGACTGGGCAGACTGGTCGGAGATGATGGAAAGGCAACCGTAACTCAAACAAACACTGGTTCTAAACTAATAAAGTGGCTGGTGTATAAAAGTGGATGTTTAAAGTTGGATCAATTTCCTCCAATGATTTTTCCTCAGTCTTAGCGTGAAAGAAGTGAGCAGAATCCAGCTCATTTCCTCTGTTTGACTCTTCTAGGTCATTGCAAAGGTGCACATAGACAAACTCACAGCAGCATCGAGCCTCATATTCGTGTTTGTCTGTAGAAAATGGGATTGGTTGGAATGTGTGAGAGATACCGAATTATTAGGCATGTTTTTAATTCAGCTAGGTCATACACTATATGAAAGCTTATCTTTCATTTAAGATTTTTATATTTAATCATTGCCATTAATCATTGCTCTTTGGTATAAAAAGTGCTTTATAAATATAATTTGATTTGATAGACAGACACCTTATTTATCACCTTATCACACTTATCACCTTATTTCAGACATTGATGCTTAATCAATGCACATGGCTCTCCTGATGCATTTAACTGAAAGATACACAAGAAATAAGTCTCCACATTCTCCCAAGATTACAATTCCACCTCACAAACTCATGGATACGTAAAGTATTAATTCCCCTTTAAAGTTAACTAACTCACTTAAACTCACCACCATCTGTCAGAGGTTCAGATGCATTTTGGGTAAAGTAACAGAGTAATTTTCAGTTTCTCTTCCTGCAGCTACGTCAGATGATGAAACATGTCCAAACCGGAACAGAACACATCAGCATGCTAATTTTCTAAATCCCCACGATGCTCCGTCCACTCATTGATCTATCAAAGCAGCCTATTGATCACACCAATTATAAGGCTTAGTGAGGCGGTGCACACATACGCCACATGAGCTCATACTTTACTGTTGCTTAGCAACCTGATAACTCAAAGATTTGTGGGGATGAATTGAAAGTGAGTTTAAAAAAAAAACAACCTCCCACCTTTTTCTCTCTCTACTTCCTTTTTATCAGTGTCTGTTGAGCCAGAAATATCACACACATGCACACGCATACAAACGCACGACATCTGGGCATTCTATTCAGTAAAGCCACGAAAAAAAGTAGCACTCATGTCTGAGTGACAGAGCAGTATTTTAAAATGTCTGAATGAAACGAGCTTTAGAGTTTGCAGTGGGGAATAAAAGGAGTGAGTTGTGCCACCTGCATTAGTGGGCGCACGGCCGTGTGTGGCTTAGCCATGCTCTACATCCCACAGACAGCAGGCCTGGATGGCAAAGAAAAGATGAGGCCAGTTTAACTTCCACGCTCTCTCTCTCTCCTTCCCTTCCAGCTACTTTCCTGCTCAGCGCTGAGAGATGAACTCTGACATCTCAACAATAAAGCCCAGACTTCCTGTGCCGCACAGGAAGGCAATTTGGATGTTAACATGCATATTTCATAAGTGAAGCAAGAACACAGGAGACAAACAAAAGGTGCAGATACAGATTTTAAGGTTTTACTCTTTTGGCTTTTAAAATACACTCTATCAGGAATGTCATCTAAAGGTAAAGGCTTCAACTTTTCTCCAAACTCGTTGAGCAGATGTGGAATTAAACATGTTGCAATGTGGAAAATACTCAAGTTACTAAACCCAAAGCTGCATTTTTCTGGGTGTGCTGGTTTACGGGTCGAGTGAGGATGGATGTCTGACTCCAGCTCAGCAAGAAAGATTAGACAAATTCAACTCGACTTTCCATCAGCCGCGGGGCCAGGAAGTTGCCATGAGAAACAAAAAGACACAAATACAGTCACGTATGGAGCAAAAAGACAATAAGCAGCATTGTAGAGCCATCGTTCCACAAAATGTTTGGCGTGGATGCAGGTGGCTGAGAGACGGCAATGAATGATGGATGTGTCCACTGTGGACTGTGAGTTGAAAGCATCAGACTGTGAATGTCATCAAAAAATCAATTAACCGGTTTTATAGTTTTGTGTAAAAGTAAGAAGTCTAATATTTTCGGATTTAGATCCATGTGAGCAAAGCTGTCCAGGTAAGATGGTTTAAAAATGAAAGAAATCATAAGAACAACATTTTCATATGAGAAACACATTAAATAGTGATCACCATTTTAAACCTTGGATTGGATATTAAGATTGTAGGCAGACACAATGTGCAAGGGATGGATCTGAGAGAGGACAAATTCACATCCTCATCCTCATAAGAAGAGGATTTCTAGAGAGACCAAAACCATTTTTGCATCATGCAAACTTGTTTATTCCAGCTGTAGAGTGTGGCATTTCGTATGGAGGTCCAGAGAGACCGACATGCTTGCTATTCCCATGTTGATTTTCTATTTTAGTCCCACTGGTTGCTTTTTAATTTCTGGCTGTACTTGTTTATTTCATGCAATGATTTGGAATTCTAGTAATCAGAGTTCAACGAAGCACAAAGCACATTTAACTTGGGATTGTCTCTTATGAAACCTTGTTTATTGTGCAGTGCATGGAAGTTCTGTGCCTCTGGAGCTATATGAAGCAGCCTTTCTGTATCAACTTAACATGCATGATGGATAGAAAGTCATTTTTTTGTAATATGCACATCTAATTTTAGTCAAGATGCCTCAACAAGGCAAAATAGTGAGTTAAAAACTTTGGTCAGGTCTATTCAATAAGAAATAATTCATGAACCCTTGGGATGATCCATTTATGCAATAGATGGAATGTTGTGTGAACATAAACAGTCATATACTTTCATTTTACATTTACATTTTCTCTTATAAAAGCCTAATCTTCAGGGTCATTTTTCACAAAAATGTGAACAAAAAAAAAATTAAGAAAATAGAGGATTTCTTCATCTTGAACAGTCAATAAAATGGCTGTTTATTACATTTTTGAAACCCATCCTCTGTCCTTTTTTTTTATAAAACAGCATTTACTTTGATTTCTTATGCTCTTCTAAGTATTTAATCATTTTCTAAATTCTGATATTTACTCCCTCCACCACTACTCCAACCTCCTTGCAAATATTTCATTGACTTTTTGAAGGTTACACAACTGTTCCTGTTGTTCTAGAAATATTAACATAACCCGAGTCTGATGGTATGATCCATGACCTAAAGTATTTGATCATTTTAGTTTAAAGACATAGAGATGGAGGACCCGGTGATAAGATTTCATTAAGATTAAGATTTATGTATTTAAAGTTGCTCATCTTTGAACAGTTCAAATAGAGGAGGAGTTTCCCCCACTTTCCCACTTCTCTTTTCCTCTAGCTGTGCACCTAGAATAATTTATCCCACCAGGACCTGAGACCCCCAATAAATTGGGTTATACTTGCATTTCAGACAATGATGGAATCAAACTACTAATTTTATATCTGTCACTGCCAGTCACATTGGAGTTTAGTATTTGAGATTAGATACATCATGTAAACTGTGGTCACACTGACTTATCAGGCTATAAAACCAGTACCAGCCTCCTTCAGCTGATGGTTCATCATGACTTACATGCATGTGCAGGTCCCTGCTCCTGCTGCGGCCACACTGAAACCCAGGCCTTGCAGGGCTGAACAGATGTGGGGTGACAGCAGAAAACCCCAGACTCTGAGGTCACAGGTGATTTTTGACACAGATGAATTCTGGGAGGTGTAGTATGGTGTGAAATGCAGCTGCAGGCCAGTGAAGCTGTCCAGCAGCATTTATCAGAGCAGCCATCATAGCAGAAAATGCTCTCAGCCATTACCATCACATGCAGCCCGCGCATGCACACTCATTTAAACAGAGCAGTCCTATTCAAGCGTGTCTTGTTGGTATTTTTCTGCTGGGTGGACATGAATGTATCCCAGTCTCTGTCCTTGATGGTTTTGTGGAGTTTGATCACATTAAGCCAAACAAAATTGAACATTTTATCTGTCTGTGTCCAGACTAAAACTGCCTCTTTCTCCACTCCAAGGCTACAAAGAAGCTCTGCAGTGCAGAAAGTTGAAAATACCTGGTCCAGTTCATCTGAGAAAATCAGTAGAAAGGAAAATCACTTTGTGAATGGTGGGGATTAAGTTTCATTTTCACCGATTTTCATTCTGCAAATAGAGTGGTGAAAACGTGAATACATTATAAAATAATAAAGATGGCGAGTGGGTTAAAACAACATTATTCATAGGTTGATCATTGTGATGATTCAAACCAACTTAAACTCATCCGAAAAACCAGAATATGATTTTGAGAGCAGAACTTTCAGCATCTGAAGGCACACAGATTACTACTGCCAATACTTACTCTGCTAACATATAAACCTAAGTACGTTTCTGTCACAAATTTCAGCACTTAACCCGTCACACAGGTTTCAGAAAACCCATCAGACTTGGGAGGAGTGTGCTATGACTTTTAGTATAGCAATTCATTGTACACAGTTGATGAAAACTGAAAAACAAAGAATTTTCTTTAAGAGCATTTTGATGTCTTCATGGTTTTGACTTCACTGTGACCTTAATAATATTTCTGAGCTTGTCCACACAATGTTCCCACTATTTCTCACAGTAAATTTTCCCCATGAGGATAATTTATTTCAAATCATAGGCATTTGTGCCTATTTTCACATTTCACCAACTCCCACTATGCTTTGTCTTCCACTAGGCGAGGGGTCTCTTTATTGCCCTTTAGGCTTAATAGAAAACAGATTCATAAAAATTGTGTGTACAGCAAACATTCCTGCTGCTCACAGTTCAATTTTTTTTTCAATTTAAAATACAATTTATAGTTTTCCATTAGCTGCCCAATTGTTGTCCTCTTTAAAACTCCGTAGCAAGTAGTTACAGCTGCTGTACCTTTCTAACTGACAGCATGGCAGCCATTGTTTCATCCATGAAAGTATGTTTTTTTCCTCCTCAAGGTTTGTTTCCAGTCCATATTACAGGCATTAGCTACATAAACCACCAACTTCTGATGATACATTCTAGTTTTATTCAATTTAAATGAGTCGATAGATGGAAATGTGTCTGATTCTAGTTTCTTTATTTTTGCAGCTTTTCAAAATATTACTTCAGATTGATGATTTATATATGCTTTATTCATAACAAAGTTAAAACTATGAAAGAATGATTTTTTCTCCCAGCTATTTGTCTGTCCACAGTTGCATGTTTGTCGTTAGTATAACTCCATCCACTGTGATCCTGCCCTATTTTAAGATGACAGATCAAAGAATTTAGTGAAACGTGACGAACAAATAAAAGGCATCAAACTTTTTTTGAAATCTGAAATCAGACTTCAAACATTCTGCAGAACCCTGAACTTATCCACGTCTCTACAGGCTGGCACACGTCACAGGATTCTTCAAACATCCACAGATTTAGAAACCGGACGTCCGATGAAAACAAAAGCCAGGTTGCACAAGATCTCGCTGATCTTATCGTGTCTTGCCTTGCCTTGATGTGCACCGGAGCACACCACACACCGGTTGATTCTCCAGCAGAGTATCAGGTCTTACAAGCTAAATATTCCAAACTTTGTGCGAAATGTAAATAAACATGGAGGACAAACAGGAAGAAGCAATTATGAGTTCCGCCTCTCACATTCCACAAAAAAGAAAAACGATTATGGAAAAAGTCATGAAGATGATTGGAATATGGTTGTTGTTTTCCAGATGTGTTGGACAGACAAAAATCTGAACTTTACCACAATCATTCTAAACTACCAGTCATGGAAATAACCTTGTCATAATTTTTTTATTCATTTTGCTTCTTCTTTACTTCTTCTTCTGTGAGTCAGCTGACTCAGATCGTGTCTTGATAAGTTTTTGTTCCAGTTGTTCTGAACAGCAGCAATGTTACAGACTTTGTCTTTTATACTGTTTGTCTGAATGCAAACGTTCTGCTCTTGTACCTCAAAGCTGTAGTGGAGTTATCGGCTAGCCCCCATGTTATGGGAGCGGACATGTTGCAGCACATCGTTTTGACTGAACGCACAAGAAATTTCCAGGACAAGTCGCAGCACATAGACGTCCTCTCCTGTTTCGATTTATCTGATATCCCCATATCTGAACGTAGCCTGGATGTAAAACGTCAGCAAGGAACCGATTTGTTTAAAAGACACCTTTGGTAAAACAGCACATGGCTTTTAACGCAATTATTCCGTAATGCAAGTCTGAAAGGGGCTTGAGTGTGCTCACCTCCTCTCAGAGAAACCCCACACATTACAGGATTTCTAGTTGCAAATATCAAACATGTTCGTTATTTACAATCTCTCCTTCTGAGACCTTCTCATAGGACCACACCACAGGTAAACCAAACATCAGACAATCAGACCTTTGTAAGGGGGACAAGGGGACAGAAATCGTCCCAATATTCTGTACTAAACCTAAGCTTAACGGGAATTCCCAGAAAAAGAAAGTAGTTTGTCAGTTTTAAACCTTGTTGATGTTGCATCACTCAGGAAATTAAAGAGTGGGACCAGTTGCTGCCTCACCTCTTCTACAGACTGACAGACTGAGCAGAGCGAACGCTGCACATGGTGGAAAGCGGGACAGCTGCAGTGTGTTCATTAGGGCCGAGCAGCAGCCAGACAGAGGGTTAACGTGGCTGTCGGTGTAAGGAGCGTGTTGGCAGGCTGCAGGCAGCTCGTTCCCTCCATTGTTCCCACTGCTGGACGGTGTAATGATCCGTCTTCTTTGTCCAGAGCAGTCTGCTCTTTAATAAAGGCTCATTCCTCACTATCGGAGCCTGTCAAACTGCTGCCTTTGCAGGATGTGGTGTGTCATCCACACCACTACTAGACCTGTGAGAACCAGTATTTAACAGCATCATTTCTAGAAGCTGTAAATTTGTGTTGCTAAATCTGTTTTGACAGACCATAACTGTGGTAGTAACGGCACATGTCAACCAATTACCTGCATGGCTGATTATCACATCCTTTACTTCGTTTTCCTAATTATAGGAATTATTACTTTGTCTGATCTGATTTATGGTTAAATAAACTAATTGAAAATATGTTAATGGATTTCATCTGCTTGGAGTCAAAACCCTCAGCATCAGCATGAGTGATCCATGAAGGAAGAATTGGAATATTGTTGCCCTGCATGTGGATCTGAACTCACTGAAGTTATTGTTTATGCCAAGTACAGTATATTTCATAATATAGTCAAGAAACAACCACTACCATTCAATATGTTTAGTATGAACGTATGGAGATGTTTACTGTTTACAGTGGTCTGTGTAGATTTGTTTATCAGTCGTTCATGAAGAAGAGAAGGTATGAGTGCAACTCCCCTTCACACACTGAGTGGAGTACTTTACATCTATCATGTAAAATTCTTTGGAGTCACCAACACCTCAGACCTGATCACCAAAGCGCACCAAAGACTGTTCTTCCTCAGGAAGCTGAAGAGGCTGATGCAAAACTTTTACAGAAACACCATCGTGAGCATCCTCCCCGGCGCCATTACTGCGCGGTACGCTAGCTGCAGAGCTGCTGAGTGCAACAGTCTGCAGGGGGGTAACAGCCCGTTATTAGCTAGAACTCCCTGAGCTACACTGATACGGTACACCAGCAGTCTGAGCATGAAGGCCTGCAGCATCAGCAGGAACACAACCCAACCAGGGTATGAGCCATTTGAATTGCAACCATCTGGAAGGTGGTTCAGGATATTAAGATCCTGCAGCTTCTATCTAAGAGCTGGTTCCTCCATCGACCAGCAACCCTCTTCATCAGAGAGAAATGGTCTCTTCAGTACAAAGATCTGCTGTGTTGTGAATGGATGTTTTGTCTGTTGTGTGTCAAGTTGCAAATCTAGTCACACACTTGCTTCACACCCCTAAATTTAACCGTGTTGGAACTGTCTGTGTGTGTGTCGATGGCATTAGAAATGGCGGCCATGTCATCCTTAGGGAAGAGCAAGAGCTGCTGCTTATCTACAAAACCTCAGCTAGACCAGCACACACACTCATAAAGATGCACACACAGACTTCCATTCATTTCCAAGATGCTTTCACTAACCAAAGCTCAAATGTGTTAACCAGTAAACCCATCAATTACTGAGATATGGGGCAAAGACATAGGAGAATGAGCTGCATGAGCATGTTGCAAAAAAAAACTAAACTTGAATATATAAGTCGCTCCTGCTAAGCATTTAAATATCTGAATATATTTAATCTGACTTACATTTCTCTACTGAGAACAAACATCGATAATCGTCTTATAAAGACATCAACAGCTGCAGAGCATGCATGGTAATCCTGAAATTTCCAGGGATTCCAGAATGTGTCCCAAGAATTGCCGCAAATGTAACAAAGTGTAACTCCTAAATCTTAGTTCTACATATTTACAACATCTTGTGAGCAAACAGCCTGGTTAGTTTCATATTAGCTCATATTCCACATTAAATTTTATCCGTCAAACATGTCAATATGAGCTTGAAAAAATGTGTTCACAATAACCAGACCCAGAATCAACCAGTTTCACAGGATTCAGGATTTTACCAGGATTCCCAAATACAACAATACTTTAAACATAAGACTTGACTTGTGAAGTTGCAGAATTCTAAAAGACTTTTTATCAGAGGTTTCAAGCTTATCTTCTGCAGACACACATAGGCATGTCTAAGTCTGGTTGTGCAACATTATACTCAACTTGTTTCCATCTGGATGGATAAAAATATGATGTCCGTGCCCATTTCATGATTCCCCACGAGGCTCGGCCGACTCCAGCACGTTCTACTGATTAACAACTTGTACTGACTTGTTGAAAGGCTGTTTTGTATTCATGAATCACTGGGGGACACGAGCAGTTCACCCAGTAGATGCTAGTGTGTTTTAATGCAGTGCTGTAGACCACTATCTCAGCTCTGGGTGCATTTCTGCCTCTCTGAGTCTCTGCAGTCGCTCCTGTGTATTTATTAAGCTCCAGTTGACGAGGGCTGGAGCGCTGCGTCTGCCTCTGTGCATGGGTGAACACAAGCTTCCAGCTGCAGCCATGAAGTATGAGAGCATGCACACAGAGATGCAGCAATGCTGGCCCACAAAACAGGGGATAAAATACAGTTGATCACATTGTTAGGGAAGGATCTGGTTCATCTGATTTGGAAACTAGGAAGGGTCCACCACTGGGCCGTAGACACAATAAGAGTTTGATGGCTCATAGTGACAGCCCACAATCTAATTACTCAACCAGATCATCTTGCCTTATGATAATAAAATGATAGTATTTCTGCTCCAAATTGAGCATGTGCGCATGATTTGAGTCCTGTCTGCACATTTAAAAGCATCAAGCTGCATGCAGGGAAAGGCTAGCAGATGTTTTTTCATTTGAAATGCTGCTCTTTGCAAAGAGAAAAAGAGCAGGGAACACAAACAGCCCATTTAAACTTGGTGCCTTCAGGCAGTTTAAGCGGGCTGAGCATCCATCCCGACTCTAAACAACCGGTAGATGCAACCAAGATGAATTAGATATGGACTGCAACCAAGACAACTGGCAGTTTGAGCCACAGTCTGGCCACAAGCAGATAAAACAGGAGATTTCTCTGGAAATTAAAAGTTGTGCCAACATTCTGATTAATATTATGTGCCAGAATCTACTGGATTTCATCTCAGGAACAGGAAAGGGATTAATCAGGTGTCCATTCACTAACTAAACCAATCCTTTGAAAAGCCACAAAAATATATAAGAACCAGACAGATTTGCATTTACTGGTTTGAAATATATAAAGTTGCAAATTTTCTCCACAAGGAAGTGGAGGAATGAAGGCTACTCTTATCAAAGAATAAGGAAAGAAACCTAAAGGCTTAAAAAAAAACTGTGATGGTTAACCACAGGAGGAGACTGGAGAGTTCTTCCTCAGGTTTTACTTTCATCTCTGGAAACATCCGGCACTTCTATATCATCTGAGATGATGCTGGTCAGTCATTTGAGTTTGTTTATCAGCTCAGACCAGAAATGGCTGGCAAGCGAGTCTTGTCTTTAAATTTTACCAAATCAGACACCATCCATAAAAGAGGCTGATTTTATTCCCCTGAACATGAATGGGCAAAACCTATTTATGAGAGCAAATAAATGTAGCTTTTCTCATTCTTTTTTAATTCACTTTTTCATATATTCTAAATGCTAAAGTTTGTACAAATGATGACTTAACAGACAAAAACAAAGAGCACCATGATAAGTGAAATTCAGTTTTTACAGTTTTAAGTGAATTTCTGCAGATCTACAGCTAAAACTAGTTTTTCATAATAACAAAGTAATAAAATTTAAGAAAAATTGCAGTGTTCATCTTTAGGTCAAGCTGTTTAAATGCTGGCTTTCTAATATTTTTGCTATACATCACAGTAATTTCCATTTTTTAAGGAAAAAAGGTAGTTTCAACTAACAACTTCAAAACTAAGCTGAGTGTTGGATCGAAATGCTCAAAGGCAACCTGCTCAAACATTGCAGAGCTTCTTTATCTCTTCGTGAATATATCTTGAGTTTTTTTGTTTCGGCTTTAAATTGTCAAGGCTGGTGGGAAAAATGTTACTATTTTATCTGTTTTTTTTCCAACATTTTGCTTTGACAAATATTCAAAGACGATAACAGCAAAAATGAATGATGGGAAAGAAACCTGTTTAAAGTCGGTTGACTGTCATTTCTGTTTTGTTTGCATCCAGGCTTTTGCCATTTCTGAGCGATGCATATCCAAGAAGATTTTGGGGGCCATTTTGGGACAGAAAAACATTGATGAGGACGTGTTTTCAGCTCCATCTCAGATTAAATGAGAAGTAAAGTTGCAGGCCTATGTTGGCTGCTGCCTCTCAGACAGACAGGAAGTAAATCCCATTTCATGCTACACTCCTATGCAGCTTTCAGCACAAATCAGATTTACTTGATGTGTAACCAGAGGAAGACCACACACACACATACATACACACACAAAACAACACCGAACACACGCGAGCCATTGTTTGAATTAGACAGCACTTCAGTCACAGCAGCTCTTCCCTCCGGCTGCTTCCTCCATCTCACTGATGGCCGATTTTCCTTTGATGTACATCCAGTCAGAGAACTCGCCTGTGTGCACACTCATGCTTCTGTGTGAGTCTCTAGCTCTGAAATCACAAAACTCTGTTTACCAATAAAGCAGCAGAAAATAAAAAAGACTCCAAATACTCCTGGTGTCAAATGTTGGACATTTTCCTGGTGTAAATACTAAATAAATTGAGCATTGATTGCAGTGCGGTTCATAAAGTGTAGGAATACGTTTTCAACATCAATTTATGTACCAATAAATATTGTTCTAAAATATAAAAAGATGCTGTAAAATAATTCCACTATTAAATCCATTCATTTCAGTTTTTGGGGTGAAACTGATTTTAAAATATTAAACTTATTACAAAAATGTATTTTTGATTAAGTAAATTCATCTTGAAATGCAAGAAATTATTTTATAGCTGCAATGGAACATTTCTTCTGTAAACAAATAATGTTGGGTTTTGTCTCAATTAACTTAAAGGGAAAAAAGAAGAGAACAGCAACACATTGTCACACGTAATCTGGACCTTAAGATCCTCAAAACTTGTGTACACAAAAAGGCAGAAATATGCGTATGCATCGTCTTTACCCAAATTTTTAATAATGTGTGTCCATATGGTTAATTTTTTTAAAGATAAACCCCAATCATCATTAAAAACATGTGCCTGCAGGGTTTCTGGAACAACCTTTGGAAGCCTAAAGTTAGCTGATTCATCTTGTGGAAGAAAAAAAGATCATTATCAACATTCTTGATGCTCCTCTTAAAGCTGGTAAGATTTTCTTAGACATGACCATCACATGTTATGTACAGTACTTTTAATGAAATGAAGGTGTACGAGTATTGTATAAGCTAATAATAAGAAATAAAAATTAAAAATTTGGAAAAAAATAAAAAGAAATCACCGATAAATATCCATGATTGCCCACTCCAAAATATCAAAAAGACTGTTTTTCCATGTGTACCTATTTTAATACATCTGGCCTGATTTGTTACTTTTATTTTTGCTTGAGAGTCAGCTTAAAATAATTTCTTTATCACAAAAACTCGGATAAACTCATCTATTGAAATTAAAGAGACACAATTAAGTAATTTCATCAATGAAAATGTTAATCTATAACCTACGCAAATCACAAAAATAAAAAGCGGGTCTTATCAATCACTGGAGTTTGGAGAAATTAAAGAAAGAGCTCACATTGAGATCAAGGAGGCAGTTTTCTAGGGATTTATAGATCAAATATTCATCCAGCTAACATATAAACGAGATACAGATTACTAAATATAAAAATAAGTGGAAACCATAGAAGTGCCTGCAGCATCTACACAATATGCAAAGGACTGCTGTGTGAGTATGAAGGCTGCGACAGCTTTCTGGAGTGACACTAATGACTTTGTCTCTATTAGCATGTGGAGGAGGAGGCAGGAGGAGGTTCACTGAGGTTAATGCTGGTAACATGCCCTTCCTCCTCCAGCCTCACAGTCTCCTGAAACACAAACACTGCCATTAAAACTGCTTTCTGCAGCACACACGCTGCACTGAATAGAAAAAGAACTGTTCAGACCTTTATGTTTAGGAGATAAACAGTACATTAAGTCTTCCCACATGCTGCCATGTGCATCCTCAGAAACGTGACAGCAAGTTAGGAGTCACACGTTAACACTTAAAGTATTATTGGCTATTGATTGTGTGATTGATTTCCTAATTCTATATCAAACAGTGAAATAGATGCTGCCATTAGGTGCAGATATTACAGCCCAACTGGACACAAAAGTGAACACGGGAATGGAGAGTCTTGAGGTCCTACACCAACATCTCATTCCCTAAACTTTGTGTAGTCTGTCATTATCAGATCTGATTAGTCTTCACATGTCGCAAATTACAATTCCTGCCCACTTGTTCACCAGCAAAGTTACACCTGCACACTGATTGTATAGTGTGATGGAGAAAAATGTCATCTCATTACTAAGATGGATATTTAAAAAAAAACAAAAACAAAAACAAATTTATTTTGGTGTTATCAAAACATATATCCAGAATTCTGGTTCTTAGGGCCTTTTCACATGGCGGGCTCGGGCCCGTGCCGTGCCGTGCCCGGGATCGATTACTCCTGAGTTGTGTTCACATGCCAGTGCTTGAACCCGGCTCGGGCACGCTTGGTAATGTCGGCGCCAGAACACTAGGTGGCAGTGTTGAGGAAACTTAGCTGATATAGCGAACAACCAAGGAAGAAGCAAAGCCTTACGTCTTCAGCTCAGTATATCAATAACAAAGCGAACTCGTCTTGTTTCCTAGTATTTTCATCTCCACTATGGATG
>JAVQJG010008778.1:0-16601 GCA_036024015.1 Craterocephalus amniculus
ACAGACTGGCGACCTGTCCTGGGTGTACCCCGCCTCTCGCCCGTTGATAGCTGGGATAGGCTCCAGCACACCCGCGACCCACTTGGATTAAGCGGTTCAGAAAATGGATGGATGGATGATGCAAACTGTCGCAAAACTGAATATATCAAATATGATACGCTTAACTTCATGGGGTTAAAACACAAAACATGACCTCTTTTTACCATAGCTTTCCTGTTCCATAGCGGACTCCACCAGATGCTGTTGCCAGATTTTGTGACAAAAACAAGAAACATGATCAAGTTCAAAATAATGAGCCAACCTGGTAAATCTGCAGTAGTGTGTGAAACTCTGGGGACAGTATTGCAATTATGTTCTATCAATATCTACAGGATGTATTTGATATTTTCATACTCCACATAGCTTTCTATAATTTGATCATTGCATAATCTGAATATCATCTGATCAGAGCCATGAAATATGGAAGAAAATAGAAAAATATAATTTATTCTTTTTTTTTTAAAGGCATCACATTGCAGTAATAGTGCAGCATTAAAAGAAACCAAAATAAATAACAGGAAAGTTGAATACATCATTAAAACTGTGTTTCTATTGGTATCTGATCACTTAAGTCCATAGAAACAGTTGCCCACTGTCTTGAATCCATAAAAACCTGTTTTAGGTGAAAATTGCAAAATCTTATGAGGTTAGAAACGCAACATGTAACAAAACCATCGGTCAATGTTAGAAAATGTTTGTTTATCAAAAACTGTTTCTATTGGTATCTGCTTTACAAAAATATTGGTCATGTTTAACTCTCTTAGAATGAGACGTTTGGTATTTGGTATTTTTTTCATTTGTTTTGAAATAAAGAGAGTAACACAACTGAGTAGTACATGGATAGCAAAAAAACAAAACATACAAAAAACAAAGATTTACATCTACTTGCCATGGGACCACACACATGGCAGCTGGTTTGTCTGTACCACCATTTATAGGCAAGGCAAAATTATTTTTGGATCACATTTCATGTACCGGACAATTCGATGTGCTTTGCATTGCAGAAAAGTATGTTAACACAGAAGAGAGAGAGAAAAAACATCCAGATTAAGAAAGGAAAACAGATTAGTTTGGGATAAGTAACACCTTAAAAGTACCATAGAAGAAGACAGAACACACGTAGTGCAGTCATTGCTGCAGCTGAGGCCAGTGGATCCATTCACCAGTGAAAACACACTCATGTCTGGAAGAATTTTGGCCACAACGGCCACCGTCTAGTCACAACTATGCTTGATATTTGTAGTCATTTCTATGGGCATCTTTGCCGCTAGATGTCAATCATTCTTACACACGACTGTACCTTTAAACATTAGAAGTTGGCATTGTTAGACACGGTGCCTCAGAAGATGGTCACGGCGCTTGAAGTGGAGCTGAGTTTAACATGTTGGTTTTGTTGGTTTTTCAGGATCTGGGGATATCGAAAGTGGGTCATATGAAGAGAATTCTCCAGGGAACTAAGGACCTGGCCAAGGCCTCCATGGTTGACCTCTAAACCTGCAGGAGGGGGGAAGCTAACACTCCTCTGACATGAGTGGAAACACTGTGGGGAGGGGGGAAGGGGCACTGAAGGCAGCGAGGGAGGACACAGGTATCCACTTTGGTGCCAAAAATGGAAGTCGAGGCAGCGGATGGAAGCGCAAAAGGAAATCATGGATTTTCAAAACAACAAACACAAAAGCCATTTGTAAGTTAAGAAGCACTCATAGCACACGATCAGGTATGCAACGAACCGTACTGGTGACTACCTGTGGTGACAGACTAGTAGCAAAACTCCCACTTCCATGATCATGATGGAGTTCAGTTTCAGTTTAGTTTGGTAGCCTGACCTGCAGATGTATTAAAGCATGAAACCAAGCCCTCGGGTTTCCATAGAAACAGAAGATGGCATCAGCATCTACTGTAGCTGTTAACGCGGAAGTTGTGGGATGCTGTCGCATGCTGTGCTTGCTCAACCTTAAGTATCTTTAATCGCATGATCAGTGTCTTGATTATTTCTTTTTTTTTGTGCAAAATAACACTTGAACAAGTTTTACATGACTTACAAAGTATTATGATGCCATTTCTGACTACTGAAGCATCCTTTTTGGTCTGAATCAAAGTTTCTTTTTCTTTTTTTATTCTTTCAAGCTTTAACTTATGTTGTCTGCATGACGATGGCGTGTCAAAGATTTCTGTCAAGTGCCATATTTTCAGTCGGTTAAGTGTAAAATGTGCTTTACTGGTAGATATCATTAGAAGTGTTTGATGAGGTATGAATATATGGAGTTAATATCCGTAAGTTGACACGTTCTCTGTGGATGTGAAAACAGTACCAAAGTGAATGTCTAAGAAAACGCGATCATCTTTTATTTAACAGACCAGTATGGTCTTAGGTCTTACTTCCAGTTAAGATGGGGGGGGTGAAGATTAGTTTTAGCCAGGGAGGAAGGCAACCAACCCACATATAGTAGACTTTTTTTTTTTAAGGAATACTTAAAGGCACTTTTCACCTCTTGCATTATGCAAGCACAAATCCTCATATCATTACATAGAATTAACGGTTCACCTCAAACTTTGTACCTTTGGGCGATTTAACGCAGTATTTAACAATAATGCCAGTAGCGGTTAGATATCGGTTTTGAATATGTAACGGAGCAGTTGATCTGCAGCCTGCATGGCGTCGTTCAAGTGCAGCTTTTTCCTCTTCGATCTACATGTTGATAGAAAACTTTTACCCGTTAGTTTCTTCTAGACTTGGTGGCATTACAGGGTATATTTCTATATGTGATGCTAGGTTTGTACATATATATGCACTGTACATACAGTATCTGAGTGTATGCAAACAATGTTTGTGTTGTAGTCTAATGCGTTTGTAGTTTGCTGACATGGCATGCGTTGTCAACAGCTCACACGTTTGATTGTGTATATTACACCATAACAATCGTGCTTTGTTGATTTGTTCTAATCTCTTGTACATGATAACGCTGTTGTATTCTAATGATGGTGCAATATTTGATCTCTTATTTTGATACCGTCTCCGGAGCTTTCCAACATGACGTCTCTCAGCGGGGGGAAAAAGACCTTGATAAAGTGGATTTTATACGGATAGTTCTCCACGACGTTTGGGGATTTTAAACATTAGAGCTGTAGACAGACTGCTTTTTTTCTTACAGACTCCAATTTTCTTCCAGTTGGTTCCCTCGTTTCTAGTTTTGCTCCTCTGTGCTTCCAAGAAGATGATGGGTAGATCAGGCAGACGCAACTGCTGTGTTATGCGACGTTTTCAGGTGCATGTACGACGACAGTGAATTTTTATAGCCTGTCATATCAGCAATTATATGCTTCTCATTGCAAAGTGCTTTTTCCCTCTTATAGTTACATATTTCCGTTAAGAGTTTTTAAAATTGAAAAGATATTACAGTTTTCATAAGTGCTTTTAGTACAACCCCAAAAAAGATAAAGGTAGCGGCATATTAAAATAAGCTGAATAAAAACAACAAATTGAAGCAAAGTAGGTGGATTTAACATAAAATATTTTATGTTTGGTCTCACAATCTGCTTCTTTCATATATAAAACCATTTCTGTATTTCAGGCCTGCAACATAGTCCAAAAAAAGGTTGATATAGTAAAAGTTTCACCAGAGTTTCAGCTGTAATTTTGCTCCGTTTATCCTGTACCTGTTTGGACCAGGTCAGGTCTCCAGGCAGGCCAGTCCAGTGCCCGTACCCTCTTCTTCCTCAGTCAGGATGCTGTAATGTAGCACAATGTGGTTCTTCATCATTGTGTTGAAATCTTTATGGATGTCTCTGGAAAAGATAAAGGGAGCAGATGTTGCTGGAAAATCTCCGTGAATTTTCCTGAACCCTTATCTGACTCCGTACTTTCACATGATCCAACCCCGTCCCATCCTAAAACTGGACCAGTAGACTTGTTCCTGGCAACAGTCTGGGTGCTTCTTTTTGCTCTTTGCTTCATTTTCTTCTACAAAGATCTGAGTTGGAAAGATGTGACCACAGTCCATGTTTCCACTGTATGGCAGTTCATCCCAGAGAAATATGCAGACCCCCTCTAATTTCTTAAAGGAACATTGCTGACAATATTTTCTCATGTATGTTGCTTTTTTACCAAATCAGGAGTAAAATCACATTCTTGTAATATCATTATTACGTTATTATTATTAGCCCTAAATTGCCCCTTGTTAAACTTCTCTGGGATTTTTTTACAGACCTGAAATGCAAAAATAACTTAACAATTAAAATAAAGTTCACAATACAAAACATATAATATCCTGGGCTTGTGCTGTAATCCTTTCTTTTCTATCCATTTTTTGTCAATATTATTTCCATATCGTCCAAATTTGGGCTTGTAGATAAGGACGTAGTTGTACATAATCATGTGTTATTCCCTGATATTCCAGAAGAGGGCGATCTAACACATCTTACTTTGTAAAGTGCTGCTTTGGAGTGCTTCATGTGCTCCCTGCTTATTCTGACAATCAGTTCAGTTTGTTTTCCAGCAGCATATCAGCACATAAAAGTGATCCAGTCAAAGATCTGTTTTTATCCCTCATGTTTGCACATGTGCTATTGTTTGTTTGTTCACCCGGGCAGCCAAAGATCAGAGATTCTGTCCCACTCTACTGACGCCCCTCATTCCCTAATGGATCAGATTTAATGATGCAGGTTTTACTGTCGAAGCCTTTCCATCTTTGTTCTGTGTCTGAAGCGTCTGCCAGACTAGAGAGTGCTTAATCTTTCCATGCAGAATGGAAATTGCCACCTTTTCTCACATGCTACGTTTCCAGTGGTCTGTAAATAATGCTGCAAACTGCCTGGTTTCCAACAACCAACTAACATCCATGCAAGGATCTCTAATACCGATTAACACGTCGTCTTTGACATGGTTCTTCAAAGAGAGATGGGAGAAAAGTGAGTTTCATTTGTTTACATTATGTTTACAATGGCACAGGTTTAATTCTTAAGGATATATATGTAGCTATAGACAACATTTGCATATTTATTGCCTAAGGTTAACTGATATGATGTGTATTGTGTTTTCACATTTGGAATATAATGTTACAGTGGTCACCTGTATTGATATCTGGATGATTTTGGTAAAGTAGTTGATGATTTTTATGACTACTATAAGTGACTGTTTTCTGTGCCTTTTTATGGTTAGAATGCATGGTTAACTATTTATTACAATTTGGAGTCACTGAGATGCGTATTTTTGTATTCTGAATAAATAAATGGTCCAGCTTTTGTTGTACATTTTAAGGTGCCCTAAAACAGGCTACCGATTCATATCTCTCTTCTTCAATAAAACCAGATACATACATGGTGTCTTCTGTTCTTGTTTTGATTTCACCCCCAGGAAAATAACTTGAGGGTACACATGATAATAAATAAAATGATAATATGAGACAACACTATCATGTCACTTAATGTGTCCAGCTCTTTTTGCTTTGATTTTGCCAGTAAATTCTAATTTAGTGAAGTCAGACTGATAGAGCTAATAAAGCTAAAGAGGAAGCAGAAAGTAGAAGGAGAGGAGCACCCAGGTGCTGATGAGCAGTACGGTAAGTCATCACCGTCAGTAAGAGCACATCTATTAAAGCAGATTTATTTCAGGTTCTTGTCTGCTGCATTCATTTCATTTATTTTTTATTATTCATTTTGCACATGGTAATGCAATCTCCATAAAATGTCAAAAGAACAACAAAAAAGTAAACACCACATCTTATTGCACTACCATGCTTGAACAGGAGCAGGAAGAAAAACATCATATGATACCTGCCCCTTTATAATAATAATAATACATTTTATTTAAAAAGCACCTAATCAAAGCACCCAAGGACACTGCACATTCAAAGACACTAAGAACAGTAAGCAAAACATTAAAAGCACAAAACAACAAGTAACATAAAGGGGGGAAGCAGTGTGGAAAGATGCATATGGACTTAGGTGGAGTAAGTTTGCCTTAACAGATGAGTTTTGAGTCTGGATTTGAATCAAAAGCACAAATAGATAGTTATATTATTATAAATGAACACTCCACAACAAAAGAATCAGCTTCTCTATTATCATTTATAATCTACATAGCCATCATTCATCCACTTAATAACATTTAAATATTCTGTTTAAACTGTATATTTTCTTAAACTGAAAAATGTTTACACACATCTTCACCTCTGTCTGGAATAGATTCCACAATTTAACTCCACGCACTGAAATGCACATCTGTTTTAAAGTGGTCCTTGCTAATAGATGTTTAAAATTAAATTGCCTTCTACTTCCGTGACTTTCTGAACTAAAAACAAATAATTTATGCAGATTTTCTGGACCATACTTTGCTTTAGACCTCAGACTTCTACACCTGACCACAGGCATTCTGGCCCAGCAAAGCGCTCTCATTGCTCCAGAACCGTATTGTTCAAATTCTGTCAACATCATTAAATTTAAAAAAAAACAATGTCTAATGTCACTAAAACGATGATTTTTCAGACAACTGTACTTTTTGTAGCTTCATCTTCACTGTGCTCTCCAACTCACCCCAAACAATCAGCTGGTGGCTGAATGTGCGGGCCGGGTCATGTGACGCAGCTCTCCATCACCCTGGAGGTTTTGTGGCTCATTGCCTTGCTGAGGAATCAATAATGGTCCCACCGAACTCAGAATTTATGGGATGGATGTAGTGAAGCCATGATGCTTAACGTTCTTCCTCCATCTACCATGGCAGGCACTGTTCAGCGTCTTTGGCTCTTCGGCTTATTTACAGCTGATGGCTTAACTCACATGCTGTTCTTTAACAGCTAATATTGATTGTCAATTTCTAATGTGTCAAACCAAACGTTTAACAATTTGATCTCTATGACATTTCAAGTTTCTTTTAAACTCACCATTCCCTCAGCATTTCTCTCCCCATCCTCTCTTCTGGTAAAACATTTCTCTACTATAGTCTCTTCTTTTTTTCTTGTAATGACGCACGACCACCCATTCATCCTAGTTCCCTACTTTAAATATTCCCTGATTAACATCTTGTGAAAAGTGTTTTTGGACTGTCCGTTCCCTCATTGCTCATTTTCATCTTTAGTGCTTGTCAGGAATGAGTCATCTAAACTTTTTTTTAAATCCCCAGGAAGCTAAAACCCACGAGGAGTCAGTCCAAGCTTTAAACACAGCGGCTGTCCAAGCGCCCGCAGTAAGCAAACGTCTCCAGAATAAGCAGGTGTTTAAACACAAGGACATTTTTCTGAAGTTTACTAAAGACAGATGAAGCCAACAAACCCATGCAGAAAAAAGTTGTGAAGTTAGATAACATGCAACAAAACCTAGTTTACTGTTTTTCATTCAATTCAAACCTTAATCGAACAGAGACATGTCCAGAGGAATTATTGTGATTTTTTTTAACTGACAAACAAATCTCGAATTTGGATAAACATATTTTTAAAAAGATGGAATTGAGGCAGAAAAACTATGCTGTAGAAGCATCCGCAGATTAGTCGGTGAGAGGTGAGGGTGTTACCATTAGTTATTAAAAGATCATCCTTCAAATTCCCAGTCTTTCTAAAGAAGGATGGATAATAGCTAACCCCTCTATATCACACTCAACAAGATCAACAAATCTCAAAAATTTTACAATCTCTCAATGACAGATTGTAAAAACTTCCAGCACCTACGGAGCCGAGTTCTGGGGAAAGATTCAGTGAATCTGGAGAAACAGCGTTTAAAGGACAGGATAGAAACCACTTGGCCGTGACATTCAAGCTCTCAGGCAACATGATTAACACATGGACTCTGAAGGAAATTCAAAAACTATTTCTGCAATGAGTTCATTGTGCTCAAATGGCCTCCACAGTCCACAGTGGGAGATTCTCATCATGGATGTGCAGCAACAGCGTGATGCTATCATGTCAATATGAAGGAATAATTACATCACCTTGCTGAATCTGTGACACTAAGAATTAAGGCAGTTCTGGAAGAAAAAGGGGCTCCAAAAAGATACTAGCAAGCTGGGCCATGATCAAGGGGAAAGTGAATGTATATTCACAGAATGGAGAAATGGGATGTTTCTGTAACATGTGTAACAGAGGAGCCACAAGATGTGACTGATATGTTGAGATAGGAGGCACAATCATACACAGAGAGAATCCCAAGCTCTTAAACATGCTTAAACTGTACAAGACTCATTTAAATAATTACGACATTTAGGTGTTGTTAAAATGTGTTATTTGTGGCATCCGAAAATTCCCTGCTAGAGTTAAACAGAGTTTTTCTAAACAATATCATTGATATGTTTTGTTTTTTAAGAGGAGGCAAGTCTCCTTTGAATCCTTTGAGTCAGACAAAATTAAAAATGACTGGTTCTGAGGGTGGAAGGATATTTAATCCTAAGAGATCATTTATACTTTTTTATATTAATACTTCTGTAGACATGTACCTGTGTGGTTGAAGATGTTATTATAAATATTGACTTTATTCTTCTGATGCCAATGGTTTAGGGTTAGTTTATAACTTGGATATAAGGCATTATATTACTTTTTGTGCAAAAGAGAAAGAACAGATTCCGTTTCGGGAGCTGCTTATGAGACTGCCTGAAAAAGTCAAGGTGTGTATGGGGACATTTGACATAGATTTTGATGAAACAACAATTCAATTACTTATTCTATGTTTTCATGCACATGTGAAAAAAGTGTTTATTGAACACATATCTCAAATATAGATTGATGAAATGTATGTTTATGCAAATACACAGGAATGATACAAAATCAAGAATGCAGACATAAACAACTATCTATGATATTCTAATAGTCAACTATGTTGTTTGAAAAGCTAGTTACTGCTATTGAAAAATAAAGCAGCAGTTTTGAGGAAGAGTTTAAGTTTAAGAAACAAATTATCTTTGATCTTGTTTTGGGGAAAATAATCATGACCAGAAGATCTTTGTGGGATATACAAAGTGACTTTTCAGCTCCTAGCCCTCAGTTCAGAGACTTAACTCTGGTTTTCTCTGTCATTTCTACACCAATCTTTTAGTCATTTCAAGGCTTCAA
This sequence comes from Craterocephalus amniculus, assembly GCA_036024015.1. Taxonomy (NCBI): domain Eukaryota; kingdom Metazoa; phylum Chordata; class Actinopteri; order Atheriniformes; family Atherinidae; genus Craterocephalus; species Craterocephalus amniculus. Next base: position 9,072 of record JAVQJG010008778.1, read on the forward strand.
AACATAAGCATATTTTGGCCCATAGTCCTATGATGATTTTCAGTCTTTACATGGTATTTATGAGGGGTTTAGCTCACTCCAACTTTCCAGGAGACTTGTTTTAATTTTCTTATTGTTACATAACCTTGCAAACAAAAAGCATTTGTGTGGTAGATGTGAGTCACAGCCAGCATAAGAAATGAAGGAGGTCCTACTGGGTGTACCACTTTACAGCATGAGGATGCTGTTTCTTTTGCGTTACAGGAATGTGTTTGTTGCTGTTTATTTATAGCCTAGTCAAAAGATCACAGGGGTATTTTGTACTGCAAGACAGGAGAACCTCCACAAACCCAAAATATTAATCTCACATTGTATATTTCTAAAAAGAACAAGAAGTATGTTTACACAATTTTGTCTCCCAAATTTATAACATGTAAATAAATAGTGGTTCTACAATCTATAATCTAATTACATTTTTTCTGTTTTAATTTGGGTTGATTAACTAGCCTATATAAAATTACATTACATAATATAGGACTCAATCCAGTTACAATCCTGAACAGCCATTTGTGTTGTTTTTCTTATTTATGGACCTGAGTCTATTAGATCGACTGAAGTGATCAAACTGAAGAAAATAAGCTCTTGTAAAATCGAGTTTTGTTAAATGTGGTCATTTGTCCAGATTAGTCTGCCTAGTTCGACTTTTTTCCTCCTATCGGTGTCCGACTGCTGATGTCTGACTCTTGTTTTCATTGGAAGACTTTTGAAGATCGGCGATAGGCCGAGAATGGGAATCTCGGTGTAGTTTTAAGAGTTGTTGAAATCGATCCCGTAGGAAAGACTTCGTTCACCTTTATTTTAGTATCAGTTTACCAATAATGAAACCATTTTAATCCTCATTTTAATTCTTAGTAAAAAAAAAAAATCCCCAAATCATGGATATAATACGGGCACCTGTGTTTTATCCAGTTTCTCGTGGGGATTCTTGTTGCTAGTTGGCAGCTGCCTGGACGAATCGTTCGTGCATCGCTCTTCAAACACAGCGGCTCCCGTCGGCGCTGCTGGAGTCCGACACTGAAAGGTGAGGAGAAACGACTTTATAACGGCTTACAGCGACGTTTCTAATAAACAGCTTATGGCCGAATATAACTTTCACTAGGGAATTTGAATTTACCGTAATGTCACCGCAAGCTTGGTGGTTAAGCGCTAGCTAGCGACCAACGGGTGACAGCACAGACCGATCCGTCCGCGGCCTGATTCTCCTGTTAGCTTGGTGATTGACAGCTTGTCAACTAGCATTGAGCCTTTACGTTCCTGTGAACGGTTGTCGTTTCATTCAAAGGTTTTAGCCTGTTCGTGTAAATAGATAAAGAATAGGACGGTTAGCCGTCCGTGTGTTTTGGCCATTACTGCAAAGACCCTGTATGATCTTGAGTCTACATCAGCATCCTCGGTGAGAGGCTCCTCTGTGGCCTGCTGTCTGCGGCGGGGTACCAGCCATCCCAGTCATTTGTCTCTCCTCCGAGCCCCCAGCCTGGTTGATGAAATGTGGAGACATCTGAAATAATTTCTAACATCTAGCTTAGAGGTTTGTATGACTGTTGTCAATAAGCCATGATGCGCGGGATATTGTTTATCTTCATGTTTCAATAACATCGCTTGTAGATGTCTATATAACGCTGCAGTATATTCGTTATGTGACACCTATTATCTTACAGTCTTGTCTTTGTTTCTCCCTTCTAGCCATGGTTTATTTTGCATAAAAAAAACACCCTAAAAAATTACCCGGTGCTGGTTTTGCACTTCGTTGCAGTGGACAAAGGTCCATATTTTAGAATTTGATTGACAGAAATTGGTGACATTTTAAGTGGAACCCTACCAATAAATAATTCATGGATAAATATATGGGTTTTTGTGTTTAGGAATGTTAGTGTCCAAATTCAAGGTTAGTTTTTCTTTATTCAGAAAAAGATAGTTGCTTCATGTGATTTTATAAATATTCCTTTATTTTATCTATATCTTTTTACACATTTTACTGTGAAGTTGGTAAAAAAGCACTATGATAACTGAAGCTGATTTTTAACAGTCTGGAAATATTGGTTTTGTGAGTGATATTATCAGTGTCTTACATCATTATTAAGGAATTTTAAAAAAAGGGAAAACTGAATCTGCTGTTGTCTTGGTGAGAGAAACAGATTTCGGGCATAAATGTTCACAAAATCACCTTATTCCAACCTTATAGTTAGAATTTTTATTCAAAATATCATCTGGTTTAACCTGATGCAGATCCTTTTTGAAGAGAAGAGATTTTCTCTTCAAACCCTTCCAAACAAGCTGTACATTTTCAGTCCTTTTCTAATTGTAGTGCCTTGAACTTTAATATTAAATGTGATAACTGAGGCCTGGAGAGTGTGAGATGTTGCTCTTCTCTGTTTGAGTCCTGTCATCTGCAGAAATACTCTGATTAATCTGCAGTTGTGGGGTGCATCAGCAATAAAATATTAGCTGGGTACAGCAAACTGTTCAGTCAATTTGTAAGATGGTGCAGAAATAATCACATCATCTTTAGGCAAATATCATAGATGTGATTGTGGATTTCAGGACAAACGGGAGTAAAAAAAAAAAGCATGTTTTATGTCGCGTGAGCAGAGGCGCAGGTGGAAAGGGAATATCAGTTCTTCAGAGTTTTACAAGACAGGAGTTTACGCTTGAAATACAACTCAAGCGTCAACAGAGACGGAACAAACTTTGATTCTTGAGATTGTTCAATATCTGCTCCAAGATGTTGCATACTGTGTTTAAGTGACTTTGCAGTCATACGTTGCAGCATCAGAGTCAGAGACTTGGAGAAACTGATTAGGACTTTTGGCTCTTTGCTGGGTATAAATCTGGAGCTTCTGGACCTGATTCTTCAGAGATGGATGCTGCACAGGCATCAACGTTTTCTTTGCTTGGTGCTGATCGTTTGTCCCGTTCGGAAACAGACTAGCATCTTTTCCACGGACACAGGATGTCTTCCATCATGGATGTTTAAAATGGGTTAGTTGCCAGCTAAAACATAATCATCCATGCGGTAATTATCCAACCTATTTGCTTAGTCCTCTCCAGCCAGATGAGGCTTTAATAGAGCATTATCTTGTCAGCAGTTGTACGATATTCTGAAGTAGTAGCTGTTTTTGTGAAAACATGAGCAAAACAATAAAGTTCTGTGAGTGTTCAACCACATTTTTATCTCCTAAATGTTCTGTACACCTGCTGTACCGCCGTCACGCCTCATTACAGCTGTGTGTTTGTTGTGGCCGTAAGCTGTGAGGTTTTCTCATGTTCTCCAGACTTTGATTGTTTCCTCCCGTCTCTGTTTATCTCTCCTTCCGGCCACCCAGTCTCAAAATGTTGGCCCACACCAGACAGGATTTTAGACGACACAGTTTCTGCCTCCGACAGGTCGCTGTCCTGCCTCCCTCCTGGGACGATCACCTCCGCAATCCTTTGGCTGGATCTGCTGAGCTTGTAAGCCTGAACTTAGCTGCACTTAATTGTAGTTTTTCAAAGTCGGGGCTAAAACTAAATACACATGTCATTATATGACCGCATCAGGTGATGATGTAGGCCTTGTGCAGCTGGTTCTCACAAACTTGGAGCTGAAAATCAAAAATCCCAGGCTTATGATAAAAATTAAAAAAAGAAGAAACTGATTCAGTTTTACAAGCCATAGTCCCAGCTATAAAAGATGTCATTGTGCCGGCTTGCCCTTGTGATGGGATGGGGATGCTCTGCATAGCTGAGGTCTGGCAGCAGGGCCTGCTTGTGTTGTTCTTGTACAACCCACCAAAGCCCCTGTGAGAAGCCAGGAGGTCCCGGATCACCAGGGGAAACCAACGGCATGCACTCGGCCCCAGGATGCGGGATGGGCTGATCAATCGGACCACCTGCCTGCATCCAGGCTCGGCTCGCTGCTTTGGATCACACCTCAAAGGAGAGGCTTGGATTTCTTGGGAAACTTCTCCTTCTTGTACACTGTAAATATTTTGCCTCCTCTATTTGGACTCTCATGCTGCTTACCAAGTCTGATTCCCCTGCTCAGAGCAAACACACATACACACACACACACACACACACACACACACACACACACACACACCCTTGTCTTCTCACCGCACTGTTTGATCTTTGATGCAGGCTGGGCTGGGTTCAGAATATCTAAGCAGCATGACCTACAATAGCTAACCCTCACCAGCAGGACGTGTCCAGGCCTCCTTTAAAAGTGTGATTTATGATGATTTCACTCGGGTTTGAGGTAAATCTGCGCTCGCTGTGTCGCACTAATCTGTCATTCTCAGGGACACAGGTGTAGAAATTCATCAACTTCTCACAATCTCTGTCTTCTTTTTCTGGAAAAAAAGTACTATCTCTTTAATAATTGTACTTAGACTGCCTGCAGTGTGTTTTGTTGTCAGGGCAACAACACAAAGAGGTTCATGGTTTTGCATATTGAGGATTGTTGTTAGAAAGTGATATAACTTTGTTAATTTTAGCAGCGCCAGCCTGACCTGTTGTTTCCTGTTTTCCATGTTTTCTGACTCCCTTCTGTTTCCAGGTGAGCTGCCAGTCAGCTAACCCGCCAGGCGCAGCTCGCCTTCGCCATGGACGCCTGTGCCCGTATCAGAGGAGTCCCAGTAAGGTCCAGGGCATCAGTCCGGAAAGAGGTCAGTCCGCTGGGACAGATTTGCCTTTTATTCTGTTTTGCATCAAGCTGCATTTTTTGTCTCTTTTTACAACCCCACCCTCTCCCCCATTCAGCAGCGGACGTATCCACAGAGCCAAAGAGGAAATGCATGTGATTTCCTCAACTGTGTTGGGTTACATCTATTGTACGGTGAAAAGACAGCTGGCTCCATGATGGAGAACAAAAATTGTGCAATCGGCTGCACTCACAGAGAGATTTTAGAAAGTACAGAGAAGAACACCAACTAGATTTCAACTTGAAAACTACAATCCAAGCGCAGAGAACATTTCTTTCCTGTTTCACCAACAAAAACAAACCTGCAAGGTCAAATATGCAACATTTAAGGGAATTCTGCTGATCCAGTTTGTACAGAAAGTGACTTAACAGTTAAAGTTTGCATCATCCACCCATCTGTGTCTGCTTCAATTCAAGCTCTTATAGAGGGAATGGAGACCTCACCATCTGCAAGAGGCAGGTCCACAATGGTCAGGTCGCCAGTCCATTACAGAGACAAAGAACTGCACATGCTCACACACATTCCCAGAGTCAGTTTGGGGTCCCCAATTAACCCAACGTTCTTGGTTTTGGACTGTGGAGAGAATCCATTCATGCACTTTGAAAGCATGCGGGGAAAAACAGCTGAGATTCAAACTAGGAACCTTCATGCTGTGTGGTAACTGTTTCTGTTTTTTCCAATGTGGACTGGCCTTTAAAATATTAGAAGTAGGTCTGTCGCAATAACAAATCTTACCTTGCAGTTAATGTCTCACAAATAATTACAATAAATGATAATACAGGTACTTCCTGGAAAATGAGAACATCCTGAAAAGTGCTGCATTAACTTCAAAGATGAAATGTACACGTAGACAAATAAATCTGCAAATCAATATATTTCAGCTTTTATTTGTTGAGATTTTGCTGATCAGGATTTGCAGCTTTAGAAAATCTCAAATTAAAAAACTCAGAAAATTAGAATATTACTTGAAATCAATAAAAAATTAATTTTAAATAGAAAAATGACTGAAAATAAACTCTTGCATCGGTACTCGGTAAATAAATTGTATCGGTTTCACCTTTTATGTTGAATTGCCTGAATAAAACAACTTTTCCAGCATATGTTAATTTTCCGATTAGTAAATGTATTGCGCTAAGTAATGAAACCATTTTCAGCTCATATAATAATACCGTGATAATGCAAGTGCACCTTTCAAAATATCAGTAAACTTTCATTTTCAAAAAGCTTTTACTGGAACTGGAAGAATTTTGTAATAAAAATGATAATAGTGTAGACTCTCAGTTTCATTGATGAATGAAAACCAAACACCACCACAAACATAAACAAAAAATACAATAGATGATGAAGTCTATAGACAAAATTGCCCTTCAGAAAATATAAAAAATGACAAGGAAAACCGGCCTAACTACCAGTTCCGGTTTGGGTACCTCTGTAAACCCTCTGCGGTACACTCTGTGGTATCATATGAGACCATGTGGCTGTCAAATACGCAATGAGAGATCACCCTGCAAGAAAGCAGAAGGCTCCGGGACAAAGAGAACAAATAAGAGTTACTGCACCCAGCAAATTTATTGTGCTCAATTTTTCTTACTTTGTGATTTGTTGACTTATTGCAACAGGCCGAGTCTAAAGTAAGCTTAAACTCTCTTTCCTGCACTAGTACATCCTTCTAAACTGTTTTCATTCACATTTTCTTCCTTATTAAACTTGTGAATGTGAAATGGATCAACAAACACAGCATACCAGTGACGTCCTCTTGGTATCAGTATTACACAATCTGTGTGAGAAAGAGCTTTGCAAACGAGACATAAAGCCCTGCTCTGCCGTAACTGTCTGTACCTGCTGTCATACTAGATACTGGATGGTTTATTCTGCTGGACACAACACCTCTTTTTGCTTCTTCCTGCCAGGAATGCTGCTGTAATAACAAACAAATGCATAGACTCAATTTCTCAAAAAACCGTGTGCTGCTTTGTGTGTTTGCAGACCGTGCGTGACGGTGGGGCGCAGTCTGCCAAAGGCCTCTTTAGGAATAAAAAGGAGCTATGCAGTGTTTGCTTGGAGCTGCCAGCCAGAGACACCACAAGACTGACGGAGGTTTGCACCACAGACAGCAGCACGGTCCCACGAACACAGCCCGGCCACATTCAAACTTGACATTATTAATTCTGAGCTTCCCTTTCAGATTCATTTTGTGTGCCTGCCTGGGCAGAGTGAAGGAGAAGATGTCACCCAGCAGGTATGCTTTCATAGTTCACTTGTGTACTGACAGGCTAGTGATCCGCCCTGATTGTAGAGACAACCAACTTAGGCCTCGATTTAGTAATGCTTTGTGTGTACTAAAACAGGTGCAGACGGCTTTACTCCGCTAAAATCGGCCCAAGCTTATCTATTAAAGCCGCAAACATGGAACTGCGTCTGTTATCCTGGCAAAACTGCGCCGCTCTCCACTTTGCGTTTCAGCAGCTACTGCATATGGATCATGGGCGTTCCGGCCAGAAAGTGCACATTAGTGGGAGGAGACTATGCAAACAAATCCGGTTTGCGCAGCAGTGTGATTCATGTAGCCCGGAAATAGTTTGCGGTGATTATGTTTGCTCTAAAAATAGCGTTTCTGAAAAGCAGGTGCTAATTGACACAACAATGGCTGCAGTAATAATTTTAAGGAGGAGGCACAGACAACCCAAAAGGCGACTGAGATAATGCATTTTTTTCTATTATATTAATATATTTGGAATGCCAGAGAAGAGGATTGTGGAGACGATCCAGCGTTGCAATATTAGAATTGCTGGATGAGTTTAAAGGCTGA
>JAVQJG010008792.1:0-11067 GCA_036024015.1 Craterocephalus amniculus
GAATTATGTATTTTGTGATGTCAAGTTTATTAATATAGCATATTTCAGATACAAGGATGGACATGCTTTAGTGATTAAAAAAATAACATTATTAAAAAACAAAACTGTAATATTAAATCACAGAATTAAGCTGGTTTCAACTTATTATTAATAAAACACAACTACAAACAAATGGGTTTTTAGTCTTAAAGGAACTCATTGTTTCAGCAGTTTTCTGGAATTTTACTACAGATTAGAGGAACATAAAAATTGAATGCTGCTGCTCCATTTTTGGCGCTGAGTCTGGGATGGAGAGTAAAGTGGAACCAGAGTGGTCTGGAAGGTTGATACAACAGCAGGTCTTTCTTTTGTTTTGATATTATGCAATATAATAACTTGTTCTCCTTCTCTTCAGCCTGTCTACACTAGAATACCTGAGACATCAAGGAAGGCTGAAGAGGCTATGTCAATGGGCTGTTCACAACAAAACAAAAAAACATAATGAAAAACAAAAAAAAATTGTGTTTTTGTGGGTTAGGATGAAATCACTTCACTGATGATTAGGACGCTGAATGTCAAGAGATAACAGATGGACGGCATTACAGAGATGCTTCATGTTGTAAATAAGTCAGTAAATTAAGTCCAAATCTGTGTTGTAATGTTTTATAAATTAAATATGTTTTAAAAATAAGTTTGGAATGTGTTTAATTGACCCAGTTAATTTGTTTTCCAAAGGAAAAGTGATTTTCCTCAAAGGTTCCAGTCTGGTTTCATTGAAAAATGTGTAATGTAAAGAGATGGAACAGGTATTTAAAAAATAGCCTACTGATTATCTTTATTTGTTGTTTTTTTTAAAGATCTTAACAAGGTTACACTTAGCAGCAGTATGTTGGGAAGCAAGAAAACAATATTTACCACATCCGATATTTGACCATCAATATAACCAACCTAATGAAGAATATTGTTGTTGGTAACCTTGGGTATATCCTAAATTTTCAGTGAAAAAACAATTCTTAATGTTTCTACAGAGTTTATTTGATGTGACAAAGCCCTTTATTTGTTGCTCACAGCGCAGAGATGCCTCCGCCAATTTGGCGGACACGCAGCTAAGTAACTGCAGCGGGCCAGCCCACTCAATGCGGCCTCTTTAGATCTCTATGGATTAAATGCCTTTTAGTTCACTGCGCCTGCCCCACGGCTCGTCGGCTTCAATAGGCGATAGCGGTCGATGCAGCGTCTATTCTTTATTATGTCTATGGATGTCAGGACCTACAAAAAAGTCTCATGGACCTATAGGCTAAAGTCAACAGGAAGTCGTCCATATTGGGTGAAGAGCCATTTTTGGAGCTCATTTTTGTGCCTTACATTTTAACTATTTAGTCCTAGAGATTTAGTCCTATTGATCTGAAACTTGTTTGGGATCATCGTCAGACGCTTGTGACCAAAAGTTATCAAAGAATTTTCCTAAGTTAAATGGAGCTACCGTGGGGCCCTCTATGTGGAACTAGCACTTTTTCACCAAAAGTCAGATATTTAAATATTTTACCGCCCTCCACATGGATTAAATTCACTACATGCATGCACAAGGCTGCAACCTGAAAAAAGTCTTTTGGATCAATAGGCTAAAGTCAACAGGAGGTCGGTCATCTTGAGGAAAAGGCCATTCTTGGTCCTATATTTTCCTTTTTTCTGTAATTTCTCTGCTTCACATTTTAACTATCTAATCCTAGGCTTTTAGTCCTGTTGGCCTGAAAGTTGTTTGGGATCATCATGAGACCGTTGTGATGAAAAGCTATCAAAAGAATTTGCGCGAGTTAAAGGATGTGGCTGCAGCACCATCTATATGTGGAAAAAGCATTTCTTGACAAAAAGTCTTACATAAACCTATTTTCCTGTCCACTACTTGGATCAAATTCACTACACGCATGCACAAGGCCACAAAGGCAAAAAAGTCCATTAGACAAAGTGGCTAAACTGAAAAGAAAGTTTGATTCTTTTGAAATAAAGTTTTTAAGGGGTTTGTGATACATTGCAGCAGCAGAAAAGGAAATGTATGTAATAGCCTTCCTTATTAGCCTTCATGTTAAGGACGGGATTGAGGGATTTATACACCTCTTTCAAATGCGAATAAGGGCCAAGCAAAGTTCTTACAGATACAGAGTCAAATCCCATGTCAAACATCTGGGAAAAAAGGGCTCTTCTTCGATTAGAAAACTTCGGATGCTTCATCAAGATGTGAAACCCATTCTCCTCTTTTCTGTAGAAGTCACACTGAGAGAGAGAAGCTCATCTCAGCTCCAGCTGTAGTTAAACCTTCATCAGCAGCAGCCATGTTATGAAAGACCACTCTGATATGTTGACATTAAGAATGAATTTGTATCAAGAAAATTGGGGGGTAAGACTGTAATGTGAAATTGTTGAGGTTTTGTTGCAGCATATAAATCTGGAATATATGCATGCAATAATGAGGATTTATTGTGAAATTTACTGTGATACAAGAGGCGCCAAATAAAATCTTGCCTAGGGCACCAGATAGGTCAGATCCAGGCTGGCCCTAATGAGGGACATGAGGGAAGACGCCATGCATGCGCATTGCAATCATCAATCGTAACTTCGATTTAATTAATGAGAGCCCTTAAATGGAAAAGTTTTTAATAGATAGATGTTACAGCAAAGTTCAGAGAGGTGAAAGATAAAAGGAATAACACTTGAAATTAATCAAATACATTGATTAAATATCTTGATGACTTGAACTATCTTCTTTCTAATTACAAATAGGAATTATAAACACGTTTGAATATTATGTAAAATAAAAAAACAAGAACAAAGATCAATAGAAAGACAAGGCATTTGCCTTTTCTTATATTCTTGAAAAACGTCTGTTCCACATCGCATCTGGAGAACTGTAAATTGAGGAAAATAATCCTCTACTTCTTTAAATCTCATCTTTACTGATTAAAGACTTCATGAGTCATATCAAGGAAAGTCTGATCCTAGAAATGATCATTATTTACAGGGCGGCTGTCGCACGGTGGATAGAGCAGTCGCCTACGGAACAGGAGGTTGGCAGTTCGATTCCACTACGGTACATGTCAAAATGTGTCCTTAGGCAAGACACTGAACCCTACCTTGACTCCTGATGTGCCTATCGGGTGCATGATTGTGTCGGGTGCATGATTGTGTTTGAATGTTAGTTCCTTGCACCCAGTATGCTCCAATATAGGTGCTGTGTGAATGGGTGAATGCGACATGTGATGTAAAGCGCTTTGAGTAGTCCGTGACTAAAAAAGCGCTCTATAAGTACAGTCCATTTACCATTTCACTCTGGTAAAACACCAAACTCTTTATGGGTTTGTTCAAAACCCATAAAGTTCTGATACATTATTGTCATTTCCTGTGTTAAGTTTAGTTCAGAGGTGGGGGAAGAGATACAGTATGACTGTTGGAAGCACATACGTCATAAAATACCACGGGTGGTTGATCCTGTAGGAGTACAGGTTAGCTTGAGGTTCTCAAACCATTGATAATTCCAGCTAAAGGTCCGTGTTCTCAGTCACTCCTCAGGGAGATGCCAGATTTGGGATACTTTAGCAAATGGACAAAGATCCTTTTTCAGGTAGAGCTACTCCAAGGTGTCTGTTCCATGTCCACAGTAAACTGTTAGTTTTCTTCAACAAAACTGTGGCAAAGTTTCCTTCAGTGTGTTTCTCATCTGGTTCCTGCTAGGGGACAAGCTAAAAGCCTACAGGCCTTCCAATACCTTCAGTGCTGAGGCCTTACCAGCCTTAAAAAACACACAAAAATAAAAACTTAGTAAGTGAAGCTTGTATGCAATGTGCAGAAATAATGACCATTACTTCTTCTTAACATAGAAATAAGGAACTTCTTTGAAGAAGGACATATTCACGCTAAAATAACACATTAGTTCCAGATTTGGGTCAAAATCCTACAACTGTGCCCCTTTGTGTGGATACGCATCTGTCCTTTTAAAGATTGAAGCCACATAAATAATTCACCACAAACCTCACAAGGGAATGGCTTGTTTCCTGGGTGAATTCTCATGTGTAGGTGTAAGTGGTGAAAGGTCTAAATCTGTGTCCACATTCATCACAGCTAAAAGGTTTTTCTCCTGAGTGGATTCTTATGTGTTTCCTAAGGTTCATTTCATGGCAAAAGATTTTACAACAAACATCACATGGGACTGTTTTGTTCCCTGTGTGGACTCTATCCTTGACATTTACATTACATTACATTTACATTACACCAGTTCAAAGACCTTTTCGTTAAGTGTCTCTGGAGAGATCGTTGGGAGTCAAATTCTTCACCACATTCAGAGCAGCTGAGGTTTTTTTGGCAGTGTTGCACTCCACATCATTGTTTACATCTGACCCTTGTGCCTTACCTTGTACCTCATTCCAGCCTTCATCACAGTCTTCTCTTTTAGGACCAAAATGAGACGAATGTATCTCAGAAGAACCTGAAGCTGTTCTATCAATATCTGGTTGTAAAGGACTATTTGCTTCTGGGTTACTGGTTAGTTCTGGTCCTCCACAGTCCTTTCCATCAGTTTCTGATTTATTATGTCTCATTGGTTCAGTGGTTGGAGCCTCTGCCTCTGTGTTTTCTTCAGTTTTAATATCATAAAGATCAGCTAAAATGGGCCAAGACTTATGCTCTTCATCATCATCTTCATTCTTAAGAGAGAATATGGTAAACTGGTGACACGGTCCACCGGTCCATCATGCTCTCCATCCTGATTGGGCCATGGCTCCTCTGGTTCTTCTTTTAGGAGATGGATGTGTAGGTTTTATTCCTCCAGACGCCAGTCAGAAGGAATTGCCTCTGTTATCACCAACAACTGCCTCACATCTGCAGGGAACACTGAAATGAAAAAGAAAGACAACTTGAAAGTGTCTGCAAGCACAGTACCTCATTCAGCAAGAGCAGGGTTGTATAAAATGTTAGGTAATATTGTAAAGAAGAAAAGTTTAATAACTGTCCCTCTGCTAGCAGTGAGACTTAGAAGTCACTTCTTTGAAAAACAGGAAGCCAGTGTAAAGACCTGAGGGCTGGTGTTATGTGATCTCCTTTCTTGGTCTCAGTGAGGACTCAAGCATCATTGTGTTAACATCTATGAGTGGACACAGTGAAGACAGGGCACATGCATGGAGGCAACAACTTCACTACTTGATTTTCTTGTTTTTGTCACTAAAGTAAGAGGCGAACTTATCACAGGTCCTATTGGATAGATGTTCCTGGCTTAATGACATGACATGTGGAACAGCAGTCTGCCTTCCTGATGCATCCACATAGCAACGGTTTTTGAGGAAGCAAATAGTTCACTCCATAACTTAGAGCGCACAAGTTAACTTACTTAAGAACTCATGGTTGAAGCTGTTTTACTTAGTTTATAATTTTTTGCACCACAGTGAGCAAGACGTCTGAGAAGAATTTATTACTGCAAACAAAAAGAGCTTTAATGTAATGCATTTATTTTACATTGTTAAAGTCTTTTGTTGTATTTAATAGGAGTGTCCTCGACCAAGGATTTTCATAGTCAAATCTGATTTGTCAGATGTTGTCTTTCGTCGACTAATCATCAAATCATATTTTTCCCTAATTGATACATACAGTAATCTTATACCCCTTTCACACTGGTCAAAAATCCGTTTAAACCCGCGTATAATCGGCTTTTGGTGCCGATGTGAAAGGCTCAGCGACCCGCGTCCATCAACTCAGCAAGCGACCCGGGTTAAAATCGTCTTTAAACGGCTCGGCTCGGATCGGCATGGGTGTGAACACCAGACCCGGGTTGACCCGCTAATTTACGGATGACTTTGGGCGGTACATGTCCACAACATGACATCTTGCCAGTTGCTTCTCATGCAAAGGTAACAGACATCTCTGGTTCGAGCAGCATTCAGGAGCCAACATTCTGTGGGAAAATCGGCCGCCACCCGCTGAGTTGTTTGGACGGACTAAAGTGCAAAACAAGAAAGCACATTAACTCCTGTCTGACTCGCTCTACATTGTTACTTTGTTTAAACAAAACTTTAACTTAAAAATAGGCTACACCAGTCAGAAAAATGGCAACAAATATTGTTTACTTGCCTAGATTTCTGTTGCGCAGGGTAACATTGTTTACGTGAACGCAGCGTGATTGCATCACCAGACTCACATCTGTGAGCAACGCAGCTGCCAGCAGAGGATCAGACGCGCATTTTTTTGGCGATGTGAAAGGAGCCAAATGCCGATTGATCGCGGGTTAACACACCTTTGAAAAACCCCCGTCGACGCGCTAATTTCAGTGTGAAAGTGGCTTTATTTGCGTCTTTTACCTCTCCAGGGAAAAGAGCTGACACGACCCATAACAAATTTACTTATTTATTTTGTCATCAGATAACAATAATAGAACAGTCTCCATGAACCTTTTTTTCTTATGTCACTCATTAGGTTAGTTAAAATGTGCCTATACGCTCCATTAAAATGTAGAAGGTCCTTATAATATAGGCCCAGTATTTAATAATGACATGATAAGTCGGTATTACTAAACAATTCTTTTATTTGATTTTAATTTTTCGAATTGCACTGGAAGCTTAAACCTAATGTGTGTTTGTTTTTGGCTTAACAATTTAAATTCGGGAAAAAACAATTAACCGCGCAACGGCCTGCAGTCGCCCCGCTGCGCGTGGTGCAAGTGTCATATAAAAAGTAAAAAACATATAAAGTAATTCCAATAGAATAACCTCCACTGAATGAAGTAATTACACAGCAAGAAAAAATGGGCAACAATAACGAAATAAAATTCTTATCGATGAAAAAGAGAAGGTAAAACTTAGAAAGTGTAGAGCAACCGCGCTGCTTACTAGACGCAGTTAACTCCAAGTAAAGTTTATTAAGAAAATTTGATCCGACCAAGATAAATAAATTAATTGATTAATTAAATAAATAAATCCTGCCATAGTACCACTGGCAGTCGTCTTCCTCTTTATTTACCACACCTCTGTGCAACCAGCTCACCCTCCAATGTGAACAGGTGGACTGCTGGTCATCAATGTAGTTATGTCAAGTGCTAAGTGCTTTTGTGTGTGTGTGTGTCATATGTGCACGTGTGTGAGAACAAGTCTCCAGCAAGTCTTGTGTAAAAATCACATAAAAAACGCATAATTTACTATCGTAGAGCCATGGTATGGTAAGTACATGGAGCAGTTAGTGCTGGGTCAGGTTGATACCTTAAGTGTGAAAATGCTCTTCAAAGAGATGGGCCTTGAGTTTGCTCTCATTCTGTTTCTTGTGTTGTACAGTGTCCTTGAGTGACCTGAGAGGCGCTTTTAAATAAAATTATTAGCATTCCACTGCATTGTGCTCACCATAATAGAAAAGGAAGTACAGTTGATCGAGATGGTGTGAAAATATGAAAATGTAAACAACACAAGGGATTTAGATACACCACAGCATGCAAAATCCCATCCTGCCTAGACTAAGTTTGTCATAAATTTACAGTCCCTGAGTAGTGACAAGCCCACTACACCCCGCTCGCCCCGCCGCAGACAAAGCTTCTCATCGAGTGCACTGACTGGACGAAAAATAACTTTCTTCTTGTTTTTGCGTCCTCGAGCTTGCTTCTTCGGAGTATGAAACAAGCTTTAAAGCTGCAGTCTACAACTATTATAAAAATAACTTTTTGTCATATTTTATAAAACTGACACTATGTCGATACAGTATATCGACTGTGTCGTTCCTCAAAAGTCATTCAACTGACTTTTATCAAACTTTGGAGGTAGAACTAGTGGACATCAATTCTTCTTAAATAGAACAAAATACTCAAAGCTGGTAGCCTGGCTATCGAGACTATAATGCTGCGAACATATAGTCTGGCCAAGACTAATAGCCAAACTGTTTCCCAGAAGGGACGGTTGACCCGTCTCCTTCAAATGTTGCTGTTTGTGATTGGTCAAAGCTTAAATCAATCAAAGCTTAAACCAATCACAGCAGTCTTTTCTCTGCCTTGTGTGTTGCCAGCGGGGCTAACAAACTCTTACCGAAGCCGGACCGAAGCAAGGCGAAAACATCTTTCCCTCCAATAAATGTTTCCAGGGCTACTCGTTGCTCACATTTCACAGAGAACTTTCCGTTTAATACGCTGAAAACAGAATCTCCTGCTGTGTCAAACGATGCCGCTGCTCCGCCTTAGCAATGTTGACAGGGTTGCTTCCGGCTCTTTGGATAAGCTCAACATTGTTTGGCTCCCACTTTTTTGGGATTTTGGAAATGGGTTTAATAGGCCTCTTGGCCAGACTATATGGAGCTTGCGAAATAGTAGTAGCGATAGCCAGGCTACAAAGCTGGTGCAAACATCTTTTTTCACATCAATGGAAGAATCAGAAAAAAATAATAAAGTAAATAATGCAAAATGTTAACAAATATTTTAATGTTTAGAAAATGCATCAGTGATGACCTTTCTGGTGAGTCGGCCGGTTAGTAAACACAAAGCTGGAGATCAACACAGAGAGGCGCTGTGTGACGTCATGCTATACTCCAGATGAAAATACACACCCAGTTCACAAAAAGATTTTTTAATTCCTTCAGTTTGAAAACAATGAATTTCGCTTTTAGCTCCTTTTAAATACACTTTATCTAGCCTTGTTTGGTCTCATTATTTTCAGCACAATTGCACCTGTGTGGTTTTACAGTATTTGTCATTCTAATCTAATGTAACAAGACGCTGGATCTGAAAGTACACAAAAAACACAAAATGCAATGATGAATGATTTGAATATATTACCATCAAAACCACAAGATGCATAACAAACCATTTTTATGAATTAGAATGTAAATATAGATTGTGAATTTTAGAAAATGGTGTATAAATGTAGGCAATAACTGTTATACCAGTACCTCAGGCAGATTTATTTATACAACTCTGCTCCTTCACAGTCAAACATTTGGACTTCCTGCTCCAAATTCACAAATACCCTCGTTTTTACACAAAAACCAAAAAATATTACTATTCTATACACTGAGCACAATAATTCAAACAGAGTTAATGCCAAAAATCTGTTAAATCTCAATATTGGCTGTGACAATGTCTGCCTCATTTTTCACTGTTACCAAAATGCCCCCCTTCCCCCTACCAACTAATGTAGTGCTTTTTTCAACAAATTGGAAACCCTGCTGCAAGACATATTTGTGAGTTTGTGATTGTTGGTATGTTTGCTAGACAAGTCAGTTTTTAGTTTCTTTCTGGATCAAAGGTGATGGTAAAATACATAGTTTAAAAACTGGTTTATAGTGTGAAGTCTGCTCTGTTGAATTAAGTTGGAATGGAACAGGTTGTGCTCCCTGGAGGGTGAAACTCTGGCAAAGTTTCCTTCGGTGTGTGCCTCTTCTCTTGTAGTTCCAGCCAGGGAACAAACTACAAGCCTACATGCCATTGCCTCGAGCAAAAGTGCCTCAGGTGGATACAGGAGTAATCTATAAACAAGAGATAGGCAGTTCGATTCCCCTGACTATGTCAAAGACCCCATGGGCTGCCTCCCAATGTGACCATCAATTGCAATGTGAATGACTTGTTTGAACAAACAGTCCATTTAATATCTTCAGAGCTCAGGCCTTTGCCAAAATAAAGAAATGTAGCAAATGAAACTAGTATTAGTAGTTCTTCAAAGACTCCCAAATAAATACTTCTCCCAAGATAAAATTGACTTTAAAGGGTACTTTCATAGAAACAAGGGACTTCTTCAAATAAGCACATACTTGCACTGCAAACAAATTATTTACAGATGTGGTTTAAAATCCCACAATTATACCCCTTTTATTTCATGTGGACATGCATGTGTCCTTTTAAAGAGTTACGCCACCTAAATAATTCGCCACAAACCTCACAGGGAAATGGTTTGTTTCCTGTGTGGATTCTCATGTGTAGATCTAAGTATGACTTGAACTTAAATCTGTGTCCACATTCATCACAGCTGAATGGTTTGTCTACTGTGTGGATTCTTATGTGTTTGTTTAAGCTTGACATTTGAGTAAATCTTTGTCCACATTCACCACAGGTGAATGGTTTGTCTCCCGTGTGGATTATCATGTGTTGTCTTAACCATGACTTGTGACTAAATCTTTGTCCACATTCGTCACAGCTGAATGGTTTGTCTCCTGTGTGGACTTTTATGTGTTGTCTTAACCATGACTTGTGACAAAATCTTTGTCCACATTCGTCACAGCTGAATGGTTTGTCTCCTGTGTGGACTTTCATGTGTTGTCTTAACAATGACTTGGAACTAAATTTCTGTCCACATACATCACAACTAAAAGGTTTTTCTCCTGTGTGGATTTTCATGTGATGGTTTAAGTTCGACTTGGACCTAAATCTGTGTCCACATTCATCACAGCTGAATGGTTTTTCTCCTGTGTGGATTTTCATGTGTTGGCTTAACCATGACTTGCACTCAAATCTGTGTCCACATTGATCACAGCTGTATGGTTTTTCTCCTGTGTGAATTTTCATGTGTTTCTTTAACCATGACTTGCACCTAAATCTGTGTCCACATTCATCACAGCTAAATGGTTTGTCTCCCGTGTGGATTTTCATGTGTTTCTTTAACCAGGACTTGCACCTAAAACTGTGTCCACATTCATCACAGCTGAATGGTTTTTCTCCTGTGTGGATTCTCATGTGTATGTTTAAACGAGATTTTTGATAAAATCTTTGTCCACATACAAGACAACTAAATGGTTTGTCTCCTGTGTGGATCCTCATGTGTTGGTGTAAGCCTGACTTTCGGGTAAATCTTTGTCCACATTCATCACAGCTGAACAGTTTTACTCCTGTGTGGGTTCTCATGTGTACATTTAAGTTTGACTTTTGAGTAAAACTTTTTCCACATTCATCACAGCTAAATGGGTTGTCTCCTGTGTGGATCTTCATGTGTTTCCTAAGTTTGATTTCGTGGCTTAAGATTTTACCGCCAACATCACATGGGACGGTTTTGTTCCCTGCGTGGACTCTGTCCTGGACATTTACTTCATGTGTCACTCGAAAACTTTTCTTCCTGTTCAAACAGTTCAAAGACCTTTTCGTTAAGTGTC